>JACXGJ010006615.1:0-33670 GCA_016801105.1 Esox niger | reverse complement strand
GTCCCTTCATTCACAGCTTACAGAAACATATCTAAACCGTTACCATTCCATTGATTGTCTACAAGGACAGAAATTAAGTACATAGGTATACATGTCTATACTAGATTATGAACAATCATTGAATATGTAAACAAACATAGAATTGAAATTGTTTGTTATTTCCTTGTGACGACCACGCCATCTACTGCCCATCCTCCCCTTGCAGGAGGCGGGCTTCGGCGTTCGACGTCACCAACCTTCTGACACCATCGCCCCATCTCATCAACTCATTGCACCTGTTGTCTCGTTTAGCGCACCTGATCATCATTTAGTCATTCCCCTCAGTATATATGTTCCCTCTGCTCCCTTTGTCTTTGTGTGTTATTGTCTCAACAATACAGAGCATGTGTCAGCTCATCTTTATTAAATGAAGTCAAACGTTATAGCTCCGCAGTCCGCTTCCTCCTTCCTCGATCACCAGAACGCTGACATTCCTTGGGCATCATATTTTATTGTGCGTATATTACCTCCTCCTACAGTCCCGTATACAGGACTGGGAATGTGGCCAGGGAAGAGGGCTGGTTAGCCAAAGACGCGTAAGATACCAGGACAACCTTAGACAGGCACAGCTGTCCATCAGTCCATATCATATATACGTAGACATATGTACTGTGGTACGCACACACACAAGTATGGTGTCGTGAATAAAGATGACAATGAATAAAGACAACAATGAATATAATGCAATATTTAAATGAGGAGGATTTGGGATGGCCAAGATTACTAAGGTATAGGCTTATTTATGCAGACTTGTTTTCCCTTGGGAATCTGGCATGCCATTGATTTGCATCCTAATATATGTCTATTGGGTTGATGATCCCAGTGCTTACTGTGGATCACGATGCTGTGGTCGGGCCTGTCCATGATAATTTTGGATTTGATTGTGGGTGTGTGTGTGTGTGTGTGTGTGTGTGTGTCGGGGGGGTAAAGGTGTGCACTTATAAAATAAACGATCAAAAGGGTTCTATATACATGGTTTACAGATAGATAAGGTCTGCTTCTTCATGGCTGATCCCCCAAAAAAATACTTAAGATATCCGAAACTAAATGGACTGTGCCGTCCAAAAGTATTTGGACAGTGACCTAAATGATGTTGTTTTGGCTCTGGAAAACCAGCAATTGGGATTTCAAATGAAACAGTAATGATGGGGATAAACTACAGACTGACAGCTTTATTCACAAGTACTTTTATCCACATCTGATAACCATTTAGAAATAGCAGCACGTTTTGTACAGATGCTCCATTGCAGGGTCGATTCCTGGCGTCTGACAACCAAAGGACTAAAGAAGTATCTGCGCTGGCCAATGTAAAGCTGGCTTTCCTGATACATAGCCAAAACAATAGGCATTAGAAAATCAACTGTTAATTTTTTTACTTCTATTTTAGAAAAAGAAAGCCACCATTAGTTAGTTCTGTGATAGTAAATTACCTGGTAGAACATTGAACATCGGTACAGTGGATGACCAAAGAATACTCATCACAATGTAGAAGAAAATACAAAACAAATGTCACACAGATGAGGAACACTCTTCAGTCAGTAGACATTGATGTGTTAGGAAATACAATATGTAGAAGACTTCACTATACAAACCAGATGCTGGACTGCAAGGTGCAAAAAATCACTAGTTCTGACATTGTTCTGGAAAAAAGGTATTGTGGACTGATGAGAAAATATTTACCAGAGTGAAGGCAAGCTAGTAGTGTAAAATGAAGGAACTGGCATACCAATGTATCTGTGGATGTGCTGTTTTGGGCGTGTATGGCTGTTACTGGAATTGTCTTTCACTGATAATGTAACAGCTGACGGCAGCACTAGGATTCATTCTGAAGTGAACAGAAACATCATCTCTGCTTTGATCCCACAAAATACCTCACAAATGGCCTATAAATTGTATGTCACTTCACCTTGCAGCAGGACAATGGCCCCAAACATACTGTTATAGCATGGGTTTTTCAGGGCCTAAAAGTGGAATATTCAGTGGGAGTCAATGTTCAGTGGAAGTTAATAACCAACTTGAACCCAATTAATTCTGCATACCCTTAGTTCTTAATACTGTGTATTGCACCCTTTAGTATCAATGACAGCGTGCAGTCTTTTGAAAAGTTATCTATGAGGCCCCAAATTCTTGCAGGTGGTACAGTGAGTGGAAAAAAGTATTTGATCCTCTGCTGATTTTGTACGTTTGCCCACTTACAAAGAAATGATCAGACAATAATTTTAATTGTAGGATTATTTGAACCATGCAGCTCTTTTTTGCTCAATTATTGTCGTATTGTGTTCCTTGAAACAACCACACAGTGTTTTTCCAGAGCAGCCTTTATTTCTCCTGAGGTTACCTGTGGGTTTTTCTGTGAATTCTTTGAACAATTCTTCAGGCAGTTTTGGTTGAAATCTTTCTTGGTCTATCTGACCTTGATTTGGTATCAAGAGCCTGAATTTTCCACTTCTTAATAAGTGATTTAACAGTACTGATTGGCATTTGCAAGGCTTTGGATATCTTTTTATAACCTTTTCCATTTTTACAAAGTTCCTTTACCTTGTTACGCCGGTCTTTTGAACTTTTGACCTTTTCTGCTCCCAATGGCTCAGTATCTAGCCTGCTCAGTGCATCCAAGTGAGAGCTAACAAACTCATTGACTATTTATACACAGACACTAAAAAGCCACTGGTGTGGGATATTCACCATTGATTGCCATTTTCACCTGTGTGTGTCTCCTGTAACAAGGCCAAACAGTCAAGGGGGGTCCAACTTTGGATGAGGGCCATTTGGGTGATTTTTTGTTATTGTTGTGATTGAAAAAGGAGCCAAACAACTATGTGATAATAAATGGCTTCATATGAAAACTATCCTTAAGCAAAATATATATTTTTATTATTCATCCATCAATGCCAACATTTCTCAATTTATGTCAGGGTATGCAAATGTATGAGCACAACTGTATATGGATGACAGGCTTCAAATGTATAGGATTTGGAAGTACTAAATCTGACCATTTAAGATTGTGTTAATTTTTCTTCTCTTAGTCCCCTTTAAACATAAAAAGGGACGTAATTCATACACAGTTCACGATTTATGTATGTAAATACTGTATCCTAAATCTGTCAATCTGCGCTTCAACCTCTTAGTCATTGTTTAATGTCCTGTCAAGTGTGCAGCAGTAAACAACAAAACTTATGTCACTGTCGAAATATTAATAGTTTTAGTATATTCTGATAAAACTGATACGGAGGATTTCTTTTTGCAGTAAATCGGGAGCAAACTCCTCAACCAGTTTAGGTGAAGTGGTTCCTAACTCGCGGAAATCCACCCCGCCTTCCTCTGGTGAGTAATGTTGAAGCTTGGAGCAGCTGTTTTCATCAACACATTTTTCACAAACAGAAGCTCTTCATGCCAACACTTCAGTATTGTCAACGACTGTAAACCTGTATGCCTTAATAACGAAAGGTGAATATATATTGGTGCTTTTTAATCAGTTGCTTTATCTATAGGATGTAGAACATTCTAGATTTTTTGTAACAAGGGCGAACCATTTGGTTTTAACGTTCTTTATGTAGTTCTCAAAAGTCAGGTGAACTTGTGGATACAGTGTGTATGTTTCTTCATACAATATGACATTTTGTAGTAGGGATACAAGTCAGTGCTAACTACTGTTTATGCTAAAAGCAATTGCATTATCACAGGGCATCACAAGGTTTTTTGGCCTGTAATTTTATTTTAATATCAAAAGTCTTATTCTGGTTTACAGCTTGTTCTTGTCCAATAGATGTTTTGCTGTTCTGTTGGCAACAGAAGTTCCTAAGTGTATTATCTATCAGGAATGGGGTTATAATATTTTGTATCTTAAACAAACCGTTATAGCCACATCCTTTGGAAGAAAACCAAAACTGCTCTGTTTACTTCAACCCCATTTCACAGCTACAGGAGGTACCTCTTGTAGTAATGTGATGACCCATTGCTTCAGAGACAAAACAAAATACCAACTGGCAAAATCTCACACTACCCTTTATACATTTTGCTGCTCCTTGTGCTATTTTAAACCATTTTGCTATTGTTTACTGTCAGTGCTCTTTTATTGTATAGTTGACTGTGGTCTCAATATGGTGTATCACAAGTAATCTAGTGAAATAATGAATGTGTCTGTTCAGTGTTAGGTGTTCATTGTTTTCCATCTAGCCTCCTGTGTTCGCCTCTGTGTAACAGTCTTCCTGTGTGTCTGTGTGCGTAGCCATTGACATAGACGCCACAGGCTTAGATCCCGAGGACAATGAGCTTCCAGTCCACCTACGGTCCCCTAGACCCAGTCAGCCAAACACTGTCATATCTCCCACCCTAGCCAGAGAGAAACGAATGCCCTTCTTTAAGAAGGTAAACATGGCCCTTACGCCGCTGTATCCCCTCAGCCACTCCTCTCTGTCCGTCCGTCTGCACGGCTACCCACCGTGTCCGCCTGACTGGCTGCTCCGCATCTCCATGTTCACCATCCGGCCGGTCCGTTGTCTTACAAGCACAGTCTTTCTCTCACCCACCCCGACCCCTCTCCCCCGTGCTGGACGTTCGATCCATTAGCGTGCATGTTCCCTGTTTCTTAACCATCTCTCTCTGTCCTCTTCCATCTGGGCCGTAGCTAAGCAGAAGCAGAAGTCGGTAAGTAAAGTTAGCGTTGCAGCACGTACCAAACCCCCCTCCCTACCCACCTCCCCTTAGGGGAGCCTCGGGGGTCTGGGATGTACCTCCTGTTCGTTTGCTACAGCAGATGTGGTTAACCCTGACTATCCCATTCTACTCGCTGTTGTTGCTATTGTCTGTGTTTGTGTGTGTTTGTGGTCTGAGTTCAATAAAACACCAAATCGGACAAATCGGTCCACGTATTATTATTTTTTGCCGGTCCCCACAAGTAAAGGTATGGCTTTCTGGCTTAGGGGTTTAAGTTTAGGGTAAATTCAGTTGGGTTAATGTAAGGGTCAGGGTTACTTTTAAATGTAGGCATTTATGGTTTGGGGTTAGACATTATGGCCTTGTTTAGTGTAATTGTTAGGCAATTGAGGTATAGGTTAGGGTAAAGGGATAATTATGATAGTATGAGTGTGTGAATGAATGCATGATGCAGAGTTAGTGGGCACTCAGTGTATCCTGTTCTTAAACCAAAAGAACATATCTATAATAACAGCATCCTCATCATCTTGAAGGTTCAGTTGTGTTTCATCACACGGCAACATGAATCAAGTGCGACCTCCATTAAAACTACAACGTTGACTCCATTTGTTGTTGCTTATACACGTTCTACGGAAATCTTGCCTTAAATAAAGCACTCCAAAGTAGCACGCAAATCTTGAGGATTTAGTTTTACATACTTCCTAGAAGTAATGACGACAGCAGCGGGGCCTGCTAACATGTCCGTCTCTGTGATGCCTCTGTGATGCGCTCCTGATGCTGTCAACGCTGGTGCACATTTAGCTGCCGAAGGAATAACAGTTCCCCGGGGACAGCCAGTGACGAAAGCAGATGTTTGAGTCGAAAACGTTGGACAGGGAGAAACAGGAGAAAGGAAGGAGGAAGAGTAAAAGACAGGAAACGTGATAGAAAGAGAGATAGAGGAAAGAAGAGATGCCTAGCTTCAACGTGAGACAGGTAGACACAGCAGAGATTAGGTTAAAAGAAAATCAGAACGTGATGGAGCAAAAAACGTAGCTGAGGCATAGCTGTAATAATTTCCAGGTGTGAAAGAAGGTAGAAGTGTGACAGGCTGAGCGCTATCACCTCTCTCTGTCATCCTCTCTGTTCATCCAGCTGTCATGGCTATCTCCAGCAGTTCTTAGATTGCGCACTGTTGCTCCCTTGGAGGAACAAGCTTTCATTTCTCAGTGAAAAGCAGCAACCTGACAGTCTGTCTGTCAGACGCGATATTCAGACAGCATCTAACAGAAAGACCGCACTTTCACAACAAAGCTGTAGCCGTGACAGCACACAGATGTGGGCAGAGGTCTATAGGCTTACTGTCAAACACATACATGCACACATAACCACATACATATCCCTTTGGAGCAGTCACCAATATACACTGAGCTCCCACTTAGTTTCTGTGTGACTGGGTTTCTCTCTGCTAGTCTGCTCGCCGTTTTCTATTAGTTTTAGTTTTTACCATTTCCTACCGTATTGGATCTGAATATCTTCTGGATATTCCTTTTCCGAATTAACAATCCAATTTGGTTCTTCGTGTTCCTGTTCCGACTAACCCATACATTTTGGTTCTTTGTGTTTCTGTTTCAACTAACCAATCTTTTTTGGTTCTTTGTATTCCAGTTCCAACTAACCATTTTATGTACTAACATCCCTTCTGAGTTGGAGAATAATTATGTAATGAGAGATTCTGCTCTAGTCTCTTCACACAACACTAGTAGACCTATATTTCCACACAGATTTTGCATGTCAAAGATTGATAATTAATTGTTTCAAGATTCAGTTTGTTTCTAGAGGATCATTTGCTAACATACAGTACTGTGCAGATGGCATAGGCACAATTTATTTGGATAGTAATTGTTTATTTGTACACACACACACACACACACATATATATATATATATATATATAGCTGTGTTTATATAATTATAGATATATATTAAAACAATTATTATCCAAGTACATGGCCTTAGTTTGACATTCAAGGGCTTAAGACTTTGCACAGTGCTGTAGTTCCTCCAAATGAAAACCTAACCCCCTTACAAACCATTCAACCGCAGAAGGATCAAGGGATTTTTTAACGGGCTTCCCATGTCTACTGTGTGTAATCCAATACACACAATTATGACATCTCATTGACTAGTTCACTAGTTAAAGTCCCATTATGGCGTGTGGGGTGTTTTGCGTGACTGCAGGTCCTCACCCCAAATGAGTGTGGAAATGTGTCCATTATGCCTCCTAAGTGAGTGGCATTTGGTACGCAAGCCTGTATGATTATCTCCCTGGATTTAAACCTGAAGGGTGTTTCTTCTCGTTGGGCAGACGGAACACATTCCTCCGTACGACGTTGTGCCTTCCATGCGACCTGTAGTCCTGGTTGGACCGTCTCTGAAGGGCTATGAGGTAACTACACTAATTTGCACAAGTTTTATGCATGATTTATTTGTTTATTTGGATCCTTGTTAGCTCCTTCCAAAACAGCAGCTACACTTTCTTAGGTCCACAGAAAACAAAAAACAAATGAAACACTGATGTACTGATAGCCCCACATGACTGCAGTGCAACCGAATTAAATTAATGTTACCACTAGAACACTACTCAACTGTTTAACTGCTGAATTTTGAGTTTTGGTTTTGGCCTTGGACCAATCTTGTTTACAACATTTCTGTAAGTGCCCCAATATTTTTTTGTCAGATTTCCGGCTCATGCTAAATTTATACTTGGAATCTTCCAAATAGGATTACCTCCAGAAATCTAAGAATTTTGGGAGTTACCAACATTTTCCAACTCTACTAAATTCACAAATATATTTTTTAAAGTCCTAGTTATTCTAGGCTAACTGCAAATCTTGCAGATATAGTCTATTGAAACAAATTAAATTTCAACTAGTCAATGCAGACACATGGATATTGTTCCAGAGTTGATCTTTTTCTCTGTGCATTAGTGGAAAGCAGACAGAAGTAGCACCTTTTTGAACACTGAGAATCACTGATGTCGGATAAAGTGCTATCAGGCAGTGAAACAACTGTCTGCTAAGAAGCTCCTTCTTTCACCGACCGAGCGCTTGCTACTATTCACTCACCCATGGAGACAGACACGAAAATGTGTATATATATATATATATATATATATATATATATATATATATATATATACACACACACTGTCACATTTTCAGAACACCTTTTTTTCAATGGAGTTTTAAGTCTGGAGCCGGTGCTGGCCATTCCACGATTTAATTCACGGTGCCACCAACTCTGTGCAAGTACCTGACTGGATCCAGCAAAAGAGCCCCAGACCATCATACATCCTCCTCCATGTTTGACAATTATTGTCACTCACTGAGGAACCATCCTTTCGCCTATTCGACGGCGAACAAAAACGCTTCATGATGATCCGAAGATGTATTTATTTTTGTCAGCAGTCCATAAGACCTTCCATTCTTTAGTAGTCCACTGTCAGTGCTTCAAGGTCCAGACAAGCCTCTTTTTCTTTTTTTGCCATCTTGGAAATTACTTTCTTACTGCCACTCAACATGTCAAACCTGCAGCTCAAAGTTTTCTTTTCACAGTTGAAACTGAGACTTGCTTACTTCAAACAGTGTTAAGCTGTGCTTGAAGCTGTTGTCCTGTGAGCCGCCTATTACACAAGCTGCTGACTCTCAGTTGTGGCATTGGGTCTGTCAGACAGATTCCTGTCAGTTTCCTCCAAGTGTCTTTTGGTGGTCTACTGCAGGAAACTTTAATCACTGACACCTTGGCTTTCTTTGCAATTCTTCTAATGGAAAGACTTACACTTTGAAGGATTATATTGTTCTGTCTGTCTTCCTTTGTTACTTGTCTTTTTCTTAGAATTATGATAGCAATATCCTGGACTTTACTGATCATACAAAAAAAGCAGAAAAATTGGTGTGTTCTAAAACATTAAACATGTAATATGTATGTGTGTATATATATATATATATGTTTTCTTTAAATATATATAATCACTTCCTAGCCAAATAAATGGCTTTAGTTTGACTTTCAGATGCCTAAGACTAAGACTTCTGCACAGTACGGAAACTTTGATCAGACATTTGTTTAGTGAAATAACAAGGTGCATATGGAACCTACTGTGCATGCTGGTGACTTAACACCATCATCATTATAACACTTCCACCAACACTACATCATTGTAACACAACCACCAACATTACAATCATTATAACACCATCATCATAATAACACTGCCACCCACACTACATCATTATAACACTACCACCAACATTACATCATTATAACACTACCACCAAAACTACATCATTATAACGCCGTCATCATTATTATACTACCACCAACATTACATCATTTTAACACTACCACCAACACTACATCATTGTAACACCATCATCATTATAACACTACCACCAACACTACATTATTATAACACTACCACCAACACTACATAATTGTAACACCATCATCGTTATAACACTACCACCAACACTACATCATTGTAACACCATCATCATTATAACACTACCACCAACACTACATTATTATAACACTACCACCAACACTACATCATTGTAACACCATCATCATTATAACACTACCACCAACACTACATTATTATAACACCATCATCATTATAATGCTACCACCAATCCTTCTGTGGAGGCAAAGAATACCTGACAATTTCCCACTGCACAAACACACACACACACGGACACGGACACAGTTGATAAAAAAATATATGGTATATGGTAAATATTTTTTATATCCCATTTGCTTTTAGGTGACAGACATGATGCAAAAAGCACTGTTTGACTTTTTGAAACATCGATTTGAGGGGAGGTAAGTTGAACCATCTCTTTTTCGCCCTTTCTTTCTCTTTGTTACTGCTCAGTCTGTTCTCCTGAGTTCCACAGGCTGGTATTTAGTCGTCCCTGGAGGTTTTGCAGACGGAGTGTGTTACAAGTTTGTTTGGCCTGAAGATGTGTGCTAGCTACTGCTTTAAATAGGTCCTCTCCATGTCCTTAATAGGCCATAGTGGGCCCTTGTGCAGCACAGAATTCCCGTCTGCTCCTCGCCTCCCTAGGCACCAGTCCCTGTCTGGGCTGCCCGGACACTCCCATCCACAGTAGAGAAAGGATGTTACAGATCTTAGGATCAACTTACACTGTAATATTACTTTTTCATTATCCAGATGTTTTGATGCATGTTAGAATACATGTGAAACATAACAAAATGTCAAATGGTGTTTTTTATATACACATTTTTCAGGTTTGACATTTCTTTCTAAATGTATTTGAAAAAGAAAATTGACATGTATTTTAGATTTGTCGGTTTTATTTTGGTATGGGTGAGTATAAGCACCATCTCTGTCTAAAAAACGATTTCACAGAAATCACGATATTTCTTTGGTTATTGACTGCAGTGTAAGTTTTTCATTTATTTATTTGAATACGGCTTTTCCAGGTTTGACTTTTCTTTTAGGTGATAGTGATATTTAATCAAGGCTATCGGTTTCAGAAATTCCAAATAAACTATTTCCTCAGTGATCGGTCCTTTTCTTTCTGCCTTTCTGTCAGAATATCAATCACTCGAGTCACAGCAGACATCTCTCTTGCCAAACGCTCAGTCCTCAACAACCCTAGTAAACACGCCATCATCGAGCGCTCAAACACACGCTCCAACCTTGGTAAGTTCTGAATGTCTGAGGGTGGAAAACTGTTCTTCTAGTGTTTGCTGCAGGTAGAGAGACTGGTAATTCTTTTCAACATTCCCTTATTCAAATAAAGACCCAATTCAAATATGTCTCAAATGGCAGTCAAACTTTATTAATCTGGAAATAGGGTGCCATTTTGAACGATACCTTAAATATGTTTTTGTTATGTTGGACGGTTTGTTTTAGAGAGAGAATCTAGAAGCCTGCTGTCAGATAACAAGGTCAAGAACCCATATCAATAAAGCAGCTTTGATTAACAAGCTGTGATTACAATGAACAGATCCCTCAGTTATGACCTCATGAGGGTGACTGGAGAGCCAGCGGAACTACAGAAGCCATCCAGCTAATCTTTGTGTTAGATTGCCATCACAGTGGCTGTGTTTAGATGAGCAGTCGAAATTCTGCTCTTTCTTTTTAAATATGGGGTATTTGAACCAATAAGATAAGCACTGAAAATGATCTGATTGAAAGAGATCAGATGTAATTGATCAAAGACCGGTTTAATGGAAAAGGGAAATCCACATTGGTCTGGCAAATTAAACTGGACTAGACAGAGTAAATTCGGCTCATCAGAGTAAACTTTTAATAAGTGCCCAATGTAGACGTTGACCAATATAAGGGCCGTCAGAATGACATGAGGAAAGGAATATCTGATGAGAGGAAAATCTATCTATTAGACCTGAATTCCAATTGATTTGTTGGGCAAAAACAAGTTACTACTCATCACCTGGCAAGTCCCTATGGTAAGGCATGTGGTGGGAGCATCATGCTATGGGGATGCTCCTCAATGGCAAAGCCCAGGAGAATGGACAGGATGGAAGGAAGGATAAACAGAAAAATAAAGGAAGGTCCTTGGAGAAAACCTGATACAGAGCGCATAAGACGTCAGACTGGGACAGATGAATCTTTCAGCACAATCCTCTCCCCTCTCTTGAGCATTCGGAAAATAATTTCAGCACAAATGTATTTTGTTCCCATTTTCAAGGTTAAGCCAAAATGAATCATATTCAAAATGATTTTAATAAATCCATTTAGGAGATTGTTTAAAATGTTCCTTATGCGGAAAATGTTGGTACACCCCTACCTTTAACACTTAAAATGTCTAATATTTAAATCAGATGCACCAGAGCAGGTGAAAGACAAAGGGAGGCTACTTTGAATAATCTACAATATAAATGTATTTTGAGCTGTTTAACACTTCTTTGGTTGCTACATTCCATATGTGTTATTTCATGGAATTGATGTCTTCTCTATTGCTCTACAATCCGGATACAGTAACATTTTATAACTTTGATTGAGAAGGTGCATTCTAACTATTGGTACTGTACATCTAGAATATTCAGTGAATATTCAGTTTGGGCCCTATTGCAGTCTGTTAGTATTTGTATCTTTGGAATACTTTGGGAGTTAATTTAGTTATTGATGTAGTTAAACAACTGCAAATAAAAATATAACGATATCAGAATCATCTTCTGGAAGTCTGGACATTTGAACCTTTTTCTTTTTTATAGCTTTTATCGTTTAGTATGGAGGTCAGACAAAATAGTATTTTATAATAATAAAAATAATATTAGTCTCAAGTCTTGCTTTGGCTTTGGCATACCTAAATAATAGTAACACAAATGAATAGTTGTATCTCAATAGGAAGGCACTGTAACTAAGGAATTGCACTTCCTCACAGAGCAGTTGTCCCAATTCAAACTCACGCTGCATTATTTCATGTGGACTGGAGGCAGTGGCTAAGACTACAGGATTCCCCTAGGCCACACCAGCTGTCATTAAGACAGAGTAGTTAGAAATAATAAGCAATAATGGCAAAAAAACATGCTGTGTTTTTCACCACACGCCCCTCCAATTTTGTCAGAACATTTTTACGTGTTCAAGACATGTTAAACATGACTTCTGTATTTCAATGTAATCTTGTTGCATTGCAATTAAGTCTGGCCTATCTCTTCTCGTCACCTCTTAATTGAACTGCAGAGTGAAAGCAGATCTATGGTTTGACTTTCTGTTTTTTCCCTCTCTCTTGCAATCTCTTTGTTCCCAACTTTCGTACTACCCAGTTGCTGAAGTGCAAAGTGAGATAGAGCGTATCTTTGAACTGGCGCGGACGTTACAGCTGGTGGTTTTGGATGCAGACACCATCAATCACCCGACCCAACTAGGCAAGACCTCCCTTGCCCCGATCATCGTTTATGTCAAAATCTCATCTCCCAAGGTGAGGCCATGCAAAGCGACCAAGTGTCAACCTAAAACCATCCTGGCCTATGCACAATTCACAAACATGTATTTATCCAGCCCATCATCTCAAACACAATCATAAAAAGTAACACAGAAACATGCCATGTATTACATACATACATACATACATAAGGTAATATATATATATATATATATATATATATAGTAAGGGAACAAATGTATTTGATCCCCTGCTGATTTTGTACGTTTGCCCACTGACAAAGAAATGTTCAGTCTATAATTTAATGTAAAAAATGTTATAAATTGATTTGCATTTTATTGAGAGAAATAATTATTTGATCCCCTTGCAATCAGAAAGATTTCTGGCTCCCAGGTGTCCTATACTCCACAAGGTGAGATCTTTCATGGAGCTCCCAGGGATATTGACAGTTCTTTTGTGCTTCTTCCATGTGCAAATAATCGCACCAACTGTTGTCACCTTCTCACCAAGCTGCTTGGCGATGGTCTTGTAGCCAATTCCAGCCTTGTGTAGGTCTACAATCTGGTCCATTGGACAGCTCATTGGTCTTGGCCACGGTGGACAGTTTGAAATCTGATTGATTAATTCCTTCTGAACAGGTGTCTTTTATACAGGTAACAAACTGAGATTAGGAGCACTCCTTTTAAGAGAGTAATAATCATGAGAACTTTGAGGAATCAGCCCAGAACTGCACGTGAGGATCTTGTCAATGATCTCAAGGCAGCTGGGACCGTAGTCACAAAGAAAACAATGGGTTACACACTACTCCGTGAACGACTGACATCCAGCTGTGCCCACAAGGTCCCCCTGCTCAGGAAAGCACATGTACAGGCCGGTCTAAAGTTTGCCAAAGAACATCTGAATGATTCAGAGGAGAACTGAGTGGAAGTGTTGTGGTCAGATGAGACCAATTAAGCTATTTGGCATCAACTCAACTCGCCATGTTTGGAAGAGGAGGAATGCTGCTTATGACCCCTAGAACACCATCCCCACCGTCAAACATGGAGGTGGAAACATTATGCTTTGGGGGTGTATTTCTGCTCAGCACAACTTCACTGCATCAAAGGGACGATGAATGGGGTCATACGGCCTAGCCAGTCTCCAGACCTTAATCCCATAGAAAATCTGTGGAGGGAGCAGAAGATTTGAGTTGCCAAACATCAGCCTTGAAACCTTAGTGACTTGGAGAAGATCTGCAAAGAGAATTGGAACAAAATACCTCCTGAGATGTGTGCAAACATGGTGGCCAACTGCAAGAAACATCTGACCTCTGTGATTGCAAGGGTTTTGCCACCAAGTACCAAGTCATGTTTTGCAGAGGGGTCGAATACTTACTTCTCTCAGTAAAATGCAAATTAATGAAAAAAAATTGACATGTGTTTTTCTGGATTTTTTTGTTGTTATTTTGTCTCTCACTGTTCAAGTAAACATACCATTAAAATGATTGACTGATTATTTCTTTGTCATTTGGCAAACAGACAAAATCAGCAGGGGATCAGATACAGCTCTGGAAACAATTTAGAGACCCCACTGCACCTTTTTGTTTTCTTTCCAAAGAAGTCCTAAAGGAAGCTTTTGAGTGAGGAATAGAAGGGTTAAAATTAAGAGACCACTGCAAATTGAACACTTCTGTTCATCACTCAAAACTTTTCTTTTCAAATTTTTTTTAAATAAAAGTAAGAGGTGCAGTGGTATCGTAACTTTTTCCAGAGCTGTATCTGTTTTAACAGTTCAACGGTATGGATAGAGGAAGAGGTCAAATGGAGTGAAAATTATTGCAGGTTCATAAAACGTATTGTCCGTTATCTTATGTATGTACTACATTTGTATATGTATAATAAACCGTGATACAAATATAAAAATACATGTATTGTATATTTGATGTGTACCTAAGATATAGTTGAAGTGTACCTATGATAAAAATTACAGACCTCTACATGCATTGTAAGTAGGAAAACCTGCAAAATCATATCATATACTCTATTTATATACACTGTTATAAAAAGTTTACACATCCCAGCTAAAATGCCATGTGTTTGTGATCAATCATGTCAGGAAATTCAATTGAAAAATAAACAGAAATGTTTGAGGGGGAAAAGTTTGAATAAAAAACTCCTGGTTGCATGTGTGCACACCCTGACACTAATACATTGTTGAAGCACCTTTTGATTTTAAGTCTTTTTGGGTAGGATTCTATTAGCATGACACACCTTGACATGGCAATATTTGCCCACTCTTCTTTGCAAAAGCGCTCCAACTCTGTCAGATTGTGAGGACATCTTCTGTGCACAGCCCTTTTCAGATCACATCATAGATGTTCAATTTAATTCAGGACTGGGCTCTGGCTGTGCCATTCCAAACCATCAATCTTCTTCTAGTGACGCCATGCATTTGTGGATTTGGATGTGCGGTTTGGGTTGTTGTCATGCTGAAATTTGAACTTCATCTTCAGCTTTCTAACGGACACCTGAAGGTTTTATGCCAAAATTGCCTGGTATTTGGAACTATTCATTATTCCCTCCACAATGACTAAGGCCCCGGTTCTAGTTGAAGATAAACAGCCCCAAAGCATGATGCTGCCACCACTTGCTTTACTGTGGGTATGGTGTTCTTTGTGCCAAACATACCTTTCGGAATTATAGCCAAAGAGTTCAACCTTGGTTTCATAAAACCATAACACATTTTCCCATGTGCTTTTGGGAGACTTGATGTTTGTTTTTGCAAACTTCAGCCAGGCTCGAATGTTTGTCTTTGTCAGAAAAGGCTTCTGTCTTGCCACCCGACCCCATAGCCCATTCATATGAATAATACGAGAGATTGTTGTCACATGTAGCACACAGCCAGTACTTGCCAGAAATTTCTGCAGCTCTTTTAATGTTGCTGTACGCCTCTTGGAAGCCTACCTGACCAGTTTTCATCTGGTCTTTTCATACATTTTGGAGGGATGTCCCGTTCTGGGTAATGTATCTGTTGTGCCATATTTTCTCCACTTGATGACGGCTGTCTTCACTGTGTTGCGTGTTATATCTAATGCTTTGGAAATTCTTTTGTACTCTTGTCCTGAATAATATGTTTCAACAATGATATCCCTCTGGTGCTTTGGAAGCACTCTGCGAACCATGGCTTTTGCTCTGAGATGCAATAAAGAAAATGCCAGGAAATTCCTACTAGAACAGTTGAACTTCATTTTTGATTAATCAGAGTCACTTTAAAATGATGGCAGGTATGTAATTACTTCTATTTAACTTGAGTTTGAATGTGATTGGTTAATTCTGAACACAGCCACATCTCCAGTTATAAAAGAGTGTACACACTAATGCAACCAGGTTATTGTAAGGTTTTTATTTTTCATTTTTCCCTTTGAAGATTACAGTTTGTTTTTCAATTGAATTGTTCGCATTATAGGTCACATTAAACGTGGAAAAAGTTTTGACATGATTTGTCTTTCTCTTTCTTTTACATCACAAAAACCTGCCATTTTAACAGACTTTTTATATCCAATGTACATAACATATGTATAATATTACATAATACATACATACATAATGTAATACGTATACTGTATATACATAAGATAATACATCTATATATCAGGTAATACATATATTAGTCTGTAAAGGAAGGTGCAGACCAGGGCGTGACCTGTTAAACAGCCTATTCCAGACAGTGTGCAGAGACCGACACATTAGTGGAGTGAACAATGCTGAAGGAAATGTCTCCCCTTCTGAGACTATGGGGAGTGGTGAAGCATTTTCCTACTGGTTTATGTATGTTTCTGGATGTGCCTTGTGTATTTGGGTTTCACTAGTGTATTGATGTGTCTGTTCGCTACTCATATTGCCTTTTCCTAAATAAACGGTGACCTGGTCTGAATTTTAAATACGGCCTGTCAACTCCGGCTACTCAACTTATCAGAATGGGCGAGAGTGAGGTATGTGATGTGAATGATTTATAGCGCTGACCTTCAGCTGTGAGTAAATAACACACATGACTGAAAGATCAATAACATTGCTGGGATTTTTGTAACCATAAAAGGTAAAAGGAAATAAATACATTGTTGGCCTGAATCAGACAATGATGGGATAAATCTAGTCTCATTGACACAGCACATCTCCTTTCATCAAGTTCTGATGCTGTGAATCAGTAGAACGTTAGTATGCTACATTGCAGTTTATTTTGTAAAATGGTTGATGAAGCTTATGTATGATGTCGTTGATTTTGTAAAAGGGTTGCGGAAGCTGACGTGGGATGTAGTTGATTTTGTAAAAGCGTTGATGAAGCTGAGGCATGATGGAGATTATTTTATAAAAGGGTTGATGAGGCTGAGGTGATGTAGTTGATTTGGTAACTGGTGATGATGATGACATGTGATGGTGTTGATTTTGTAACAGTGGTGATGATCCTGACATGTGATGGTGTTGCTTTTGTAACTGGTGATGATGCCAACATGTGATGGTGTTGATTTTGTAACTGGTGATGATGCTGACATGTGATGGTGTTGATTTTGTAACAGTGGTGATAATGCTGACATGTGATGGTGTTGATTTTGTTACTGGTGATGATGCCGACATGTGATGGGGTTGATTTTGTAACAGTGGTGATGATGCCGACATGTGATGGTGTTGATTTTGTAACTGGTGATGATGCCGACATGTGATGGTGTTGATTTTGTAACAGTGGTGATGAAGCTGACGTGATGGTGTTGATTATGTAACAGTAGAGAGAATGCTGACATGATGTAGTTGATTTTATGGTGATGAAACTTCTTTAATATGAAGGAGTTGGTTTTTTATGGTGATGACATGCTTTTATGTGACACAGTCAACTTAGTTATGGATCTGAAATTCTGTCATTTATTTGAAATGACTTCATGCTATAGTTTTTAACTGCGCTCATATATTGGAGTTGACATTGATGGCTTGAGTTGACTAGGTTCGAGTTCTTAATTACATTAATGAGTCGTTATAGTGTTGAAATTCTTTTATTTGATGAAGTGTCAAAACACAGTGTAATGGAGTTGACTTTGTCACGCCACTGATTGTGCCACGGCTCTCACGCCTCTCTCTCATTTCCCACAGGTTTTGCAGAGGCTAATTAAGTCCAGAGGGAAGTCTCAGGCCAAGCACCTTAATGTCCAGATGGTAGCTGCAGACAAACTGGCCCAGTGCCCTCCTGTGAGTATAGCCATGTCACTGGCCAGAGGTCTCTTCAACAATGGGGACTACCTGAGAATTGGGTATAAGGATAAATAAAAGCCTGCTGGTATCTGTAGTGCTACCATCTACTGCTGTTAGTCTCAAAGCATTTAACTCCCACCAAAAACAATGCACTGTTGGCCTTCTGTATAATACTGATCATTCCCTTCGTCTGTTGAACTGCTGGGTGTGCAGCAGATGTTTGATTTATGAATCACACATTAGCTTTTCAATGCGTTGTTCTGCAATAGATTTTGTAGCAGACCCAGTAGCTCTCGTAGTAGATGGTTGACCACCCTTGATTGCAAATATTACATGACTGCAACCAATGAAAGTTGGCTAACTAGGTTATGTTCATCTATAATTATGATTCAGATGAGATCTATATGCCCAGTTAGCTGTGATTTTGGCTATTCATAGAAGTTTTATAATTACGCATGAGTACCCAAAATTGGATTTTTGAAAGTTTCTGATTTATTCCTCAACAGTCCTTGTGAAAAGATTGGCAAGGTTATTAACGTGTTACAAACTTAAATAATGAACTAGAAAGATAGCTGGTTGTGCCAAATTGTCTGTCTAGTTTGTCTGCGGTCTATCCTTATTTTATGGGCTAGCAGGCTATATGCTGCTAAAATCACATCCCTTTCTCTCCTTGGGCAACAGGCAACAAGCTGTGACACACATACATGTGATCCTCACCCACACACATTGGCCTTGATAATGAGCTCCTCAGTCCCCGTGTCCTTTTCACGCCCCTTTAGAAGAGGGTCAGAGATGAGAAACATGGGTTCTGGGAACACAGATATTCTGAAGTTCACTATATGCTATCGAGGCCTGTATCTCTACTTGGGAAACACAGACTGAAGATGCACTTTGAGGTAGTCTTCTGTAAATGTGCACTGATGTTTGCATTGAGTCGTGTGCATATATCTCACGCTGGGATCCCGCTTGGGACCCTGCTGTCATTAATTATAGTAATGCTTCAGAAAGCCTCATATCTCATGCCAATTCTATTTATATCCTAATATGATATTCTTTTAGAATATGAGCCCAAAAACGACAGGCTTGTGAAAGAAAATCTGCCCTAATGGTATATCCAATAGCATCTCATTTCTGTTGGGATTTAGCTTTTAAAAGTTTCACTGATCTGAGTGTTTCTCACAAATGAATACTTGGGCTATTGAAAGAGTTATTTTTATCTATGGCACAGTCTTTCCTTAATCTAAGAACAGCTCAGTTTTTTCTAAAAGTTGTGTGCAAAGTAGCTTGGAAGATCCCTACAGACCATAGAGCATGGTGTATGTAACTTCAGAATTGTAGATTTAATATGAAAAAGGGATGACCGTGTAAGTACTCACTACTGTAAGTTGCTCTGAATACCAGTTTCTGCTGAATCCCTGGCGATTGGGATTTGAGCACCGACTAGGCCAACTGTTTAATTCCTGTCTCCCACAACATACCCATCTACTTAGCATTTGACTCCTGTCTGCAAAAATAATAAAAAGTTACATAGAAAAAATGATATACACTTTCATCTAGCCATCTTTGCAGGTATTGTTGGGCTATACTATTTTGGCACCACAAAAGACCAATAGTACAATTTTGCCTTCCTATCTCCTCCCTGCCGATTTCCGTATGTTAACCTCTTCATCTCGCTGTCTATCATGTAGGAGATGTTTGACATCATCCTGGATGAGAACCAGTTGGAGGATGCGTGTGAGCACATGGCTGACTACTTGGAAGCCTACTGGAAGAGCACCCACCCTGCCAGCTGCACCCCCCCCAACTCACTGATAGCCAAGCAGGCCACAGCCACACTGCCCTCCAGCCCAGCTCCTGGGTCCGGCTTGCAGGTACAGCTGCTGACCAGGCACAAGGGCCCGGACAGGGAGGAGAACAGGGACACCTGGAAGTCACAGGCCAGGAGTCACAATCATTCAGTGACCATAACGACGTTAGGGAGACACAGGGAGATATATACAGGCAGAGATACGTACAGACAGAGATTAGGAAGAAATACAGGAAGAAAGAAAGGGAGACATTTAGGGAGAGATATGGGCAGAGATTCAGGGAGAAGGGGAGGGCTGCTGACCAAGACCAGAAAAACATAATGTAACTGGGGTCAGCACAAGAGTTAGTGTTTTGAATTGCTTTAACATGGCGGATTGTCAGAAATAATTATTACTCTGAGAAAATAAATGGTGGAAACATTGTGTTTTGCATCATGCATAACGCTGTGTATTGACATGTCTGTATGTAGCATGTGGGCATCAAGCGTTAGTTGGTTATCGTTTGACTGATTCAGCTGTTTCATGTGTATTTAAAATGCCCACGTCTTTTCCCCATCTCCGTGCATTGCTCCCTATTGGGAAATGTAAGGCCGAAATTCCTGAGAATGAAAGTCCTTTTGAAACTCCGGAAAATGCTGACGAAAATGCTTCTGATGAGTGAGGTTAACATGTCTGTGGCAGCGGTGAGTGAGGCGTTCAGTGTCAAAAGCTGGGTGGCCTTCAGGGCCGCATCCCAAACCGTGTCGCGTTCCCTAGTGCACTGCCGTTTGGGATGCGGACAGTGTGTTTGTGTCCCATAGGGATTCAGCCACGGTCCTGGAGAATTTTAATAAGAGACCTAAAACTATTTCAAAGTAAACAGACATGACAACTTCCAGGGAGTTGTTTGGCGTTCTCCAGAACCAGTCAGCCTGCGATGTTTGGTTGGTTTGCCTAAATTTAACCTTAAAGAGTGAAATATACCGCAGGGTGGATGTGCGTTTATTGATGCACTTGATGCATGTGGATTAGGATGTGGGCGGTGTTCACCCACTGGGTGGAATTAGTTGAATTGTATCTGATTTGCACGTGTGTGTGTGTTGGTGTGTTTATTCGGCACATACGTTTCACAAGTAATTCATAGGAATTTCTTAGCGCATTTCTAACCTCTCTGCCTCAAAAGGATGTGTTTGTGACTGATGGCCATGTGGTTTGTTGCTAACTCCAGGGGAGCAGCGGGGCAGAGCAGAAAGCTGGGGAGAGGAAGGGCTCCAGGGAGGAGCACCACCACCACCACCACAGCCACCAGCAGAACCCGCCGGACGGGGAGGACGACGATGAGGCGGAGGGGGACGAGGAGGAGGAGGAGCAAAGGCCCCTCAGGACAGAGTCTTCCAGGAGGCCCCAGCACATCCACCATTGCGCCTCCTCCCAGCGGGCCGACCACAACCACCACCACCACCATCATGGCGGGGGCCGGGGCAAAGGCCTCTCTAGGGGGGAGGTCCAGGACTCAGAAACCCCCGGGAGCCGAGAGAGCAGAGACTCAGCCTACATAGAGCCCCACACTCACCAGGAGGAGGAGGAGGAGGATGAGGAGGACGACGATGAAAGGCTGGGAGACGGGGGCCTCCCGCAGGGCCGATACGATACCCAGACCCAGTCCCGGGACCACAACCACCACCATCACCACCACCACCACCGAGCCAGCGGACCCTCCGGCCCTGAGGAAGCGAGCCACGGCACCACAGGACACCACCGTTCCAAGGATCGCAACGAGCAGGACCACAACGAGCGCAACAAGCCCCGTGTCCATCACCACCACCAACGGCCGGCCCGCGACCACCACCACCACCAGTACTACGACAGGGACAGGGAGGCCGAAGTGGCCCACAAAAAGAGAGGCGACACAGGGGACTGGGTCAGAGACCCCTACATCCACCAGTGACAGCCCAACCCCTAGACTCCAACCCCATCTCCCCCGCGGCGGGACTTAAACCCCTCTCTACCAGACAGTTCCGTTGTCCTATCGTGCTGCTACACCCTACAGTCCTCTACAACCCCCCCCCCACACCTGTTTATATATGCTTCCTTGGGCGGTTGCATCCTTAGCAACAGCAGTATTTTGATTCTATATAAATCTCTTAATATAAGTGTGTATCGATACATAGACACTGCGGTTTATGTGTGGATACGCATCTTCTAAATATGCATATTTTAAACCTGTGTTTGATCAAGCATGCCCCAACAGCAGAACCCTCTTCTGTACTGAGCTGTGCTTACTGTGACTAGCATTTTTATTGTTTTCATACGTTGGTCTTTGTTTGCTTTCTGTCACTTGAACAAGAGCGTGTTCGTTCAGACTGCTGTTAGCAATGACTCCTACCGACCGAGAAGCAGAATGCGCTACATATTTGCAATTGTTTTATGTTTGATTAATCAGGTTTCCTGCTTGCTTTTGTTTAAATTCAGTATCTTCTATTTTGGGCATTGGTCCACTGATGTTGATGCTGCTTCTCCATTGGGGCTCTCGCCTTACAAAAAAAGACTTACTGTTCAACATTACAGTAATGTTGTTCTTCTATTTATAAAGGGTCCAGAAACATTTTATAATATTGATACATACTCTATTCAGCACTTTTAGAACAGTATACTGTAGACTGATTTACGTTGTTGCTGAATAGTTTATCAGGTTAAACTAATCCAATCTAAAAGTAAGGGACTTTATGATGGTATTGTTTGGCCCTTTTTTAAGGACAGTTCCATGCATTTACTACAGTCAACTAATGAAAACTCCTTGAGGTACCCCAAAAATATTTCCCAGAATGTTATTGTAAGACAAAGTGTTAAGTTCCCTTACCTTTTCAACTGCCCATCATTTTTATTTGGATGCTCAATTTAAGTTCAACTACAACCACTGTTAGAAAATAACTGGATGATAAAAGGTTAAGCTTTTCTGCTCAGCTGTAGTGTTCAAGAAAATTAGTAAGAACCAAGTTATGTACAGAGCCAAAATGTTATATTTACAAAATGTATTTCTCAAAAATATATACTTCTAAATACATGGCTCTGGTTTCAATTTAGGACAGTTTTGCATTGATGAGGTTAGGACAGAAGTCTAACATAAGATATGTGTCAGATAATAAAACAGGTGAGTATCTGACTTTTTAATAATTATAGTTTCCTTATTTCAGGCCTTCTTCTGTAAAGTAAGGGAGTGACGCAGCTCAAACAGCTCCTTAATCCCTGTGTAGTGCATCACTTTTGGGTTATTGGACTCTAGTCAGATGCACTACATAGGTAGTAGCATGCCATTTGGGATTCAGATTAGGTCACATTTCTGCCCCTCTTGTTTACATTATCACCAGCCACCGGTATCCTAGAACAATTTGTATTTTTTGTTTTTAATTTTGCCTAACATTAACTTATGTAAATGTAAAATAATATAATATATTATTGTAAAATCCATTTGTATGCTCCTCTAGTAGCACTACACATTTTTAAGAGTGTATATTTGTATGTACATATGTATAAATACAAAAAATAAACTTGACAACAAAAGATGATGTAGAGGACAAGAAAATCAACTGGTCTTACATTTATTTGAAATCCAATGAATGAAATGCCCTTTTTCACACACCTGTGGCGTCTTTTCTTTGTGTCTGTTTGTGTCTAAAATGAGTAGGTTCCTCTGAGACCGAAATTCATAGCTTACATGTTAATACTTTGACCAGGAATAACCCGCCTATTCCCTGGGAGAGATAAGAGCCAGACAGACCGTTAAAAAGACTCTCTGGTCTAAGAATAGAACTCAGAAACTCTCAGGTAGAGTAAGTCCATGACGATATGAAGAAGCATAGTGAGAGTGTACAGGTTCAAGCAAGGTAGAGAGAGAGGTTTTATTTCGCATTGCATGGCCGTAGGGCAGTTATTGCAAATGCCAGATGGGCTGGTCTAGCTTTAGCTCAGTGAGACTATCTAAAGTGGGAGTTTTATTGAACAGCTTCAATAATGCGACACTTCAGAATGCGTATTTATGTTAGATAGTGGCCCCCAATGTCCTGTCAGTGGAGTATCCATTTTGGCCACAGACATGCTGCTCCCCTAGCTGGTGGTTTAACAGACCAAATGGTGGGATATAGTAATTGTGAAGGTCTTCCAGTTCTGATTCCAGCGAAATGTAATGCTAACAGAGATGGGAGAGTGTGGCTTAGAACCTGATGTCACGCTACTCAAAGGATCTTCAACCTCATTGAACTTCATCAACTTAGTCATATGACTTAAAACAAATCCACTTGACACATCTTTGATTTGTGTTTTGATACAGCAGCAATAGGGAGAGGTGTAAAAACAATCACATTCAATTAATTGCATTTAACGAGCAAACTGGCATATTATCTTTATTTAAAATGAAATTCACATCGGAGAACTTCGACAAATTTTGTTAGAATGATAGTCAAATCTGTAGCAAATACAGGACTGTTCCTATTTGTGATTCATGTTTTGGTTCTGCAGCAAAACGACATGGTGTAAACACTGTCGAATTTCAGATAAAAGGGAGAAAATAAAATAAATTCTGTTTTACGGGAACAGTTATATGAAACACCCTGGAAAAATAACCACAAAAGCGGTTCCTTGTTTTACTAACCAAAGGCTGTACATTTTAAACACATTTTTTGTGATCCCTTTCGGCACACTACTTCCTGATCCACACTCCCGGAGCCAGCAAATCCGCTGTCACCATGGCAGCTGTGTCGTCACTGTTGTTATGGCAACGGCAGAAGAACTGCATTCACCGAAACTCACTCTCCCTGTGTTTTCTTCCTTACTCACCTTAAAAACAGTATCTTGCTCAGTTCGAATAGTTTCTCCCTCTGTTTATAACAGTCATACCAACATGGCCCAGTTTGAATTGGCCCACAGGCAGGACTGAGAGGCGGGAGACGGAATGCGCTGGTACAGGGAGAGCTGAACACCTTTCTGGCTGAGCACATTGACAAGTGTAAACGCCATTGTTTTCCCTCGGCAGACGCCTGTGTGAAGAAAGGGTGAACAGCTTGGTTCTGACCAGGTAGGGTAGATTACTCGCTCCAGTCTAGCCATGTCAACGCTTCAGGAATTTGGCGATGAAGAAACCGATAGTGTCCTTGTTGGCTCGTTGGGAGAGGGGGTGTGGGGACACTGGCAGCGCTGTGGAGCTGCCGTCCTCTGTCTCCTGGACCCAGTCCAGCTCTGGACTGAACCTCTGAAGGAGACGCAGCTTCTCAGGTGGCAGGCCGGCTCCCAGCATGCCCTCTGCTCCGATGTGGGGCTCCTGACGGAAACAGGCAGTCGGTACGTGCAGCTGTGTTATGTGTGTGTCTAACTAGTGTGTGTGTTACCTGCGGCTGCAGCGAGAGGCAGGGGAAGGTGTCGAGGGCCCAGGCCACTTGTTCTTCGTTCTCTGACAGGGTCACGGTGCAGGTGCTGTAGACCAGAACGCCACCAGACCTCAGGAGCCGTACTGCCTGTCAGTTACACACACACACAAAGGTCACGTTCAAGCACTCTTAAACAGGCCCTTTCCTCTAAACGGGTATGAATCATGCTGTCGGAATGCCGGGACACCACAGTAGACTCAGAGATGCGCTTTCACATTACAGTGATCTCTCCAGAGCCTGGATATTCATTGGCCTTAAAGAAACCTCGGTCCACACTGACGGAGAGATTTGTACCGCTAGGATAAATGATGTGCTCAGTACTGGATCTTAATCTCCCCACTGTAATCCATCTCCCGGCTATACTTAAGTTTTCCATCAGAACAGCGTAGGCCACGGGTTTACTCCAAACAATACTGGTCAGCACTGGTCACGGCAGTGTCATTTCAGAAAAGTCAGGCGTGTGGGTATTACAGTGAGAATGTTTTACGGCCTGTGTGACAAACCGTGTGGAAGAGCCTGCGCTGCAGCGGGGGGTAGGAGCAAATTTCCTTCAGGCTCCAGGTACAAGCCATGTTGGGTCTCTGGCCCAGACCACTGCAGGGAGCATCCAGCAGCACCCGATCAAAACTCTCTGGAGGGTAAGGCGGACCTAAGAACAGATTCAAATGAAAGAAGGCAGTGTCAAACGTGGCACTCTGGGTTCAACGGGTTGCACGCTTTTTGACGAGGGAACTGAGCGGCGTTTAGGATGCATCCCATTAATCACGTTCCATACCCTCGGTGTCCTGCCCGCGGTCTGAGCACACAGCCTTGATGCTGTTGAAGCAGTAGGCTTTGATGCAGTCTAGAAGTAGCGCCTTGGCATTCTGACGGATGCGCTCCACCTTGCCTTTGATCTTATCCAAGGCCACTACTTCTCCCTGCAAGGAAAAAAAAGTGAGCAGCTAAATGCAAAAACAACATAACAAGTAGCAGTGGGTGAAGCATAGTGCAACAGCTCCACCTAGTGGACTACTGATGTCATGTGAAAATGTCAACTTAAAGGGACCTTTAATTCACGAAAGAAAAGGGTGTTTGACAGTCATTTAGGATGCTGGCTTTGTCTTAACATTAGACCGCTTGCTTGGCCTGACAATTTTGGACAAACTTTAAGTTAAAGTTTAACTTCAAGCTACGCAAAGCCCTGTGTCCCCTGGCGTATTCGTCACTCACCTGCCCTCCCATCAGGGAAGCAATGTGACAGGTCTTTCCCCCAGGGGCAGCACACATGTCCAGGATGCGCTCTCCGGGACAAGGGCCCAGCACGTGGCCCACCACCACCGATGGAAGGTTCTAGACTCAAAATTAGACCGGGTGAAAACAGAGCTCAAGCGGCCATATTTTATGACGCCCCTATCAGTATGATTTCTGATCCAGGATATGTTTTACTGTTCGGATCATAATGAATGGCATTCCATGGAACAGCCCTATCAGCAATATTCTGAAAAGTTAACTATCTGAAACGGCTACTGTTTGTAACTACAGCCCTGGTCACCTATATTTGCAAAATGGTACTTTTTAGGATCCAAATAAATAAAAATTCTAATTCTGAGATTTTGAACACTAATCCATTCACTGCTGTTGATGTATGAGTACCTGCAGGAACACCAGGCTGGGCAGTATCCCGTCGAAAGAGGGACTCTGGTACAGGGGTTCAACCATCCATATGCCAACACCCCTAGATGGACAGAGAAGGGTGCCATTACTTAAAAAAAACAAAAAGAGACAGTTTACAGCAGAGCTGTGAAACTCAGTTCATGAAAGGACGGTGGGTCTGCAGGTTTCTACTACTTTCCTTTCAATTGGCTTCTGATGAAGACCTTGATGTAGGTGAGTTCCTAATCAATCAGTGACTAATTCATGAAAATAAAATACAGAAAATACAAACCCACAGTTATTCTACACTCAGTGAAAGGTACTTGAGTGGGAGCTATTATTTAACTAATTAGGAGCCATTGAGTTCCACTGACACTGACTATCTGTCCAAGCATCATTTACTGAGGCTTCATCAGTATTAACAACTAGTCAAAGCAGTCGATTATTAAAATGTAATTACTGGTGCTTTATGTGCTATAATGTACTACCCTAACAGAAGCCATAAAACATAACAACAGTTGTATAAGAAAAAAAGCATCTCTACTTACTTGACTGATTGGTCTGAACAAAATATGTCGGCGCGGCCCATTTCTGACACTCCATTTCCTAAAAACACTCTTTTCCCATGGAAGTCTTTGTTTCCCCGCGTGCACTTCCCCTCTAAGTCTGAGAAGACCGACACCAGATCTCCCTTCTTCATGACTGAACAACAAAGGAAATGGCAAGATAACACATTAATGAGTTAGTCCTCTTTCACTACACCAGAAACGGAAAGTAACAAATATTTTAAATTCTTATATTTTACATTTGAGTATTTTGAGTAGAAGGTCATATTCAGAGCAACGTAAAGATATTGCATTCATATTAAGATAGCTTGGTGGGACAACATCTGTGATGAGAAGTACATTTTACTTAAAGTAGTTACTGGAAAAGTAAAAGCAAAAAGCAAGCAGTTCATAAATACAATTGGCAGATATTCTGCTGTCCTACCTTAAAGGGGAATCTAGTTCCACCACTGAGGTGCCAGGAAAAGGAATAGCTGTGACAGGACTAAGCAGGAGTTGCCCTCCCAGAGAACTGGGGTGACCAAGAGGCCAAATGTGTGTCAGGTAAAATCAGAATCAGCTTTATTTGCCAGGTATGTGAACACAAGCCATGAATTTGGCTCTGGATTATAAAGACTCACGATGTGCTTAAACAAAGAACCCACAGCAAGAGTCACCGAATGCAATATACAATACACATATATGCACATTATAAACCCAAACAACAACATAGTAAGACAGATGAGAGAGTAGTGAAATGAGCAGGGTACAATGGACGCTGGATTTAATATCTTTGTTAAGGAGGGGTCCCATCATCAATGTTGTAATTTGTCAGAGTAGCTCTTTCTCAAACATTGATGTGCTCACCCTTCAAGTGAGAATGATAAGATTATGAACTGGTTTATCAGTTCAACCACTTCAAACAGATTGTGGACATTAATTTTAATACATCCTGATGTCAACAGAAAAAGTGCACAGTCATTGGTTTGTAGCATAAGGGCATGTTTCCTTACACTTGGGTGTGGCAAGGATCCCTGGGGCGAAGACGTGTGCTCCTCTCAGAACAGCACTGCCGCATTGAGCACCTACTATGACCTCTGCACTGAGCTGCACCACTGGCCTGGGAGGTAGAAGTCAAAGGTCAAGGGCTGGTTTAAACATTGTCAATCTGCTCATATGCTATGTCTATTACCCTGTTAACCTATATTTTGTAGTATCCCCCCAAAACATTTACAAGCACCCATGGAGTTCTGCACAATACTGTTCACTTAATATGGAATAAGCTGGCCTTTGGGAGGCACACACAAGCATTCAGAAGAGAGCTGTCAAGCATCACTAAAGATCTAAAGAAATGCCTAAACGACAGCATCACACAGACGTATAGCAACAGCAGGAATCAGGGACCTCATCTAGGAAAGACTGAGTGCAGGGAGAAATTACAATTATAATGACATTGTTGGCAATTGTTTGTATATATGGACTTCGTATGGTTTCCTTCTGTTGATGGTTTGAATGTTGAACCGAACATGCTTAGTGTTTCTGAACAGCGAGTAGGGTTGGTTAACCTGTTATTTCAGCTGTAAGAAATCATGTGGACTTCTGGATATTTGCCAAGTGTCCAGAGTGATTTTTGGAAAGAGTTTGGGTATTTTTCTATACTCTGTTCCAGGCTGTTTCATCCAGCTTGCTGACCCTGAGGCTCAACTGTCAGCAAGCTGCATGCACACCCATGTGTAGAGGATTTTTCCATCTGTGGAGACTGTTTTCTTTCTTTGTGCTGAGCCCTCGTATTTGGCTGACATTTAGCAGGCATTCCTGACATACCTAGGGCCTATGACAGGAAGAAGCAGTACATCTGGAATGTGTGGGTGGGGGAGAACGGTAACGGAAACGTCTTCCGAGCAACACTTCTGCTGCTACAGGAACAAGAGGTTAGAAGACACCGAAGCATCAACACCATAAAGTGGATACAAGCAGATTTATATCAACTTTGTATCAAACAATAACAATAATAATACTGAACTAACATATGTTACAGTCAATACATCACCCTCACAAGTCCCCACCATGGAAAGCAGACAACCACCCCACCTGTTTCAGTTCCACCTCCAGTCTGTGTTGGATCTCCTTCAGCGGAGCCAGGTGAGTGCTGGTACGTACACAGGTAATGGCAGGCGGGTGGGACAGGCACGAAAGCAGCCTCTGGAACCTCTTCTCGGCTTCTCCCTGACCCACTGCAGCCATCATCTGCATCCATATAGGATAAAAGTGTCTGTCAGGTAGTGGATGAACATTAAATGCCTCATTCAATTGGTTTTAGGGTAACACCTGAACTTCAGGGCCTATATTAATAAAGCATCCCAAGGTTAGGTGGGCTGTAAGTAGGACCCGAGCCCCTTGTCTCGGAACAATTAGTTATATAAAAGGCAAAACGTATACTAGATCAGCAATCCTACTCTGCAGAAAAGTGATGGATACAGACCAAGAGGTCAGTCTTGGGTATCATTCTGTCATCGAAATCCTTAATGTTCGAACAAGAACAATAATACTGTCAAAACAACTAACATGTGGTCAAGCTTTATTATCATTTGGAGGAACAAAATTATTATAAAACAAATACAATTAAACGTTGTGGAGACAATTTGCTGTTTACAAAAAAATTAAATTAATGAAATGTGCGTGTGCGTGAATGAGAGACTAACCTCCTTGTTTGAGAAGACATTTCTCAAGTAATCAAGAACTTCAGGTTTCATGGCAATCCTTGGGAAAATTGACATGTCTTCTGACATCGTTTGAGAAAACACGACGATGACCTAATTTTTTTAAGCTATATGGAAATTAGTCAGATCTTTATGGTCACTAGCTGGAAAAAAAGAAAACAGGTACAGTGACCGAGTAACATTTCTTTTCATGATATTAACTTATACACATGTGGCTCTCAAATTCTTTGCGACACTATTATCTGTATTATTTGCATACACTACTAATTACAAATTATATTATGTGCATAATGTGAATATTGCAATTCCTATCAACGAGCCTCTCAAATATGTCTTTAATTAGCTTTCTCTGTACTCACATTTTAGGAGCTTCGTAGGGTATTTCCGTATACGTCATTAGCATGTGTCTTGTATCGTACATTTTGGGAGTTGTAGTTCTTTTGGCTTCGAGTATTATCTTATTCACAACATGTGTGGGAATGTCATGTGTATGCATTCCTTTGTCTCCTAAAGCCTAAGAGCACCTCCAAAAAAGAGCAGACATATTTCTTACAAATCGTAAGGAGTCCTTACCGAGTCACTAAAGCACAGCTGTATAGTTTGCATACCAGCATAAAGCAGGGGTGGAAAAAGTTTTTGATTCAAGGTCCAAATAGAAATTTTTAAGTTCAAAAGAGGGCTGCACATATTTTTATTTGATGTAAATTGTGTTTGTCAAAATCAATTTGCAGGCCAGAAAAGCACAGTTATTGTTGGATCAGGTTTGAGTGGTTTAAGAGGCTTGGAGTTTTTTAATAACTACAAAAACAGTAATTAGACCTGATTGAATCGTCCCGGGCCTTAGTTTGTCTACATCTGGCCTAAAGAAAAATCTGCAGCATCTTAATCTTGGGCATACTTTTTATCCCCCCGCAAAAAAATCAGGCACTGAACTTACACCCAAGTGTATCCATATTATTTATTTTAATTTATGATTATAATTGCGAATATGTATGCCATATTATGAACAGCAGCTAACATCTGTATATTCGCAATCAAGAAAAGTGATTTATTTAGCACAATTCATACACAGAAGCAATTGAATGTGCTTTACAAAGAAAAAGAAAAATACAAATATGCAACAGAATAAAACCAAATACTAGAATAAAAATTCTATGTGCTTCACCTAAAATTAGATAATATAAATAGAATAAAAACACAATAAAAACATAACTGGTAGATTCCATAGTATATTCAATCGCTAACAGTGTGGTTAAGTTTTAAGTGCTTAGTCATAGGCACGTGAAAAGAAAAGTGTTTTTAACCTGGATTTAAAAAGGGATTTGTTTGGGGCATGTCTAAGATCTAGCAGTTTATTCCAGTTGTAAAGAGCATAACTGCTAAATGCTGCTTCGCCGTGTGTAGTTTGGGAGACAACTTTACTAGATTCCCTGAGTTCATGGATCTAAGAACCCTGCTCAGTTTATAATCTTCAAACATATCAGAAATGTATTAAAGTGAGTAATGTGTTCTGTTCTCTTGGTCCATTCTTGCAGCAGCATTCTGATTGAACAGCAACTGTTTTACAGTCTTTTTGGGGAGTACATTTAAGAGCCTGTTACAGTAGTCAACCCTACTGGAGATAAAAGCAAATCTTATGCTATATTCGGTATTCCATTGTGAATATTGAAAGGATGAAATACATTTACTGATGGTATATTTTTTTCTGAATACAAATGTTTCTGCATACCAAGAGAATGTGAGGCAGCTGAGTTTAGGAATGTAACACATTTATGAGAACTTAACTACTGTAGGAATGCATTGTTTCTGCAGAGCAATACATTCCAAGCTAGCACCACTAAAGCTTAGGAAAAAAAATATATATATATTCATACATTTTTGAGTTTGGGTTACGCTACTGATTTACACACTCACCAGTAAACCCGTGCATTTTGTATGTTAGCTAGCTGGCTTCTCATATGATGATAACTGATTTAATGTCACAAAGCGGCAGTAGACTTACCTAGTCAAGGTGCTTCAATTATGTGATAAGCAAAACTATGACATTCTTAAAAAAAATATTCCGACAGGAGGGCACTTCGTCAATGGCTGGGAAGAGGGGAAGGGGGTCTTCGCCCCTTTTCGCCCCTCTTTGTGCACGATCCTGGGTGATGTAGTCAAAGAATAGTTGAGCTTTGATGTTGTTGGTGATGTTGATGATGTTATTGATGATGATGCACATTGTGAAAGCTCCCCTGAGACCTGCATCTGCAGACTGACTAAATGTCTCCTGCCATTTGAATACATCAGAATCGAGAGAATGAGACCCGGCCAGTATTGCACAATGTTTCATAACAAGACTTAAATTGGTGAGCTACTGAGATTTCAATGTCTGAATATCTGTCTAATATCAAACGTCAAACTATCTGTACCACAATGTTTGCTTTTATACTATCCTTGACTTTTGTTGATGTACGATTTTGTTTCTCTTATCTTAATGATGTAAAGCACTTTAATCTGTATTCTTTGTATGAAATGTGCTATATAAATTAAGGTTTATTATTATGAAATATTTTAGCTAATGTTGGGAAATCTAGCTAAACTCTCACAGTCAATTGAAAACTATGATCACATCTCTTTGTGACTAGACAAGTACTGAGGTAAATTTGCTTTTTATATTTGATATTCAGTTTGCTCGTCAATAGCTCTCCCATAAAAGATCATACCAGGACAACAGTGATATATCATGAAATGGGTAAAGGTAGAGAGGAAGGTACGACCTTGAAATTTTTTGAAAATGCTACTTTTCCTTTAGTAGGGCCCAAATTGTTGCAACACTCTGTTGAACGTTGCTTCAGTGGTTAAGGGGCCGTCATAAAAGTGCAATACTGCTGATTGAATAGGAAACATTTTTTTTTTTTTTGTGTTAACCTACAAAAACCCCTTTAAAGGAAAAGCATATGTACAGTCACATTTAGTGTTATTAATTATTAATATATATAAAAAAATAATTATAACTAACTATCCATACGAGCTAGAGATCCACAAACAAGTTTGGTGTGTTCCTTTACCTCTTTTCTGAAAGGAACATTTCTTGGTTGTGTTTTGATATTTTTGTAATTTTTTTCAGGTTGAAATAGCTGAGAAGCAGAGAAATGTATGAAACGCTTGTTCTTTTTGTCTATCTTGCTGGGAAAGTGGCTTAAACGGCAGTTGAAATATTACAAAAATGTCTTGCTATGGTTACTGCAGTTGTAGTATCTTAAGTTTGGAGATATTTTCATGATTCATTCTGATTCAAATAGCTGAGATGCAGAAGAAGATAGGAAATGCCCTAACTTTCTGTTTATCTCATGTGCATATATATCACTGTTGTCTTTGTAGGACGTTTTGAGGGAGAGCTATTAACAAGCAAACTCTGAAAATCAAATATAAAACAAATTACCCCAGTTCCATGATGCACAGTTTGTTACACACTGCAAACCAAACAATACATGAATCCAGGGATATCGTTAGGCCTATATTTCTATAGAGAGCCCCCTTAAGATATTACTCAGCCCCCCCTTAATAAATTAATATGTTAGTCAATATATTTTCTCTGTGATTTCTTTTTGTGTCAACCGTTCCATCTTACAAATGATATATAACATTTTATAGAATCATATTAATTTGGCACCATATTAAGTTTAGTTTGATGCTTTGATTTTGCGCTCATATATATATATAATACCAGCGCAACACTGCAGCTAAAATGACG
>JACXGJ010006614.1:0-33689 GCA_016801105.1 Esox niger | reverse complement strand
GGCCCCCTAGTGGTTGGGGATCCCTAGCAGTCAGTGGCCCCCTAGTGGTTGGGGATCCCTAGCAGTCAGTGGCCCCCTAGTGGTTGGGGTCCTAAATGACTGCTTCTGTCACTAATGCCTGGAGCCCCATCCCTATATTCAATAAAATGATTGTGTTTCAGGTCACTGATAGTGTATGTGAGATAACCCCAGGGAGCAGTACAGGAAGTCAATAAGCCTCCAGGGGATTAGAGCACCTCATGCCTGGTTGGTAATGTTACCCTCCTTCCCTACTTCCTTCCTTAGTTCCTTTGTGTCTAAATAGAGGACTGGAAGGACCCAAGGACATACACCTGGCCATTAGTCCTGACAGTTATTGAACATCAAACTCTGGAGTTATGAATTGTTCTTTTTCCCAGTGATGAACCATTGACCCCAGCAGACTTCTTCCATGGTGATGACCCATTGACCCCAGCAGACTTTTTCCATGATGATGACCCATTGACCCCAGCAGACTTCTTCCATAGTGATGACACATTGACCCCAGCAGACTTCTTCCATAGTGATGACCCATTGACCCCAGCAGACTTCTTCCATAGTGATGACCCATTGACCCCAGCAGACTTCTTCCCTGGTGATGACCCATTGACCCCAGCAGACTTTTTCCATGGTGATGACCCATTGACCCCAGCAGACTTCTTCCCTGGTGATGAACCATTGACCACATTGGACCTCTTTCCTGGTGAAGACTTGTTCTCTGGTGATGACCCATGACGCTTCATTTCTTTTTAATGCTGATCCATACTGTTGTTTTCTCTAAGCTCTAGGTCCTGACAATATTTGGGACGGTGGTCTCTTGATTTTCAGCCTACACCAAACTGAAAACCCCTGTCAAATCAAATGTTTCTCCAACATACATACCTGCAAAAATAGCTGAGAAACTTTTGTTTAACCTTCTGTTATTGTCTGATTTCTAATCCAAACTTCTGGATTATGGAGCCAATATAATGAATAATTTTTTCCTGGCAGTGTTGTATTTCCTTCCGTGTCATTGGAGCACCCCCTAGTGGATCTACGGGGGGAGGCGGCACAGATAGAACAATATCAGTTTAGTGATATCATCTGTTCAAGTACCCCGCAAACGTTCTCTCATCTATAATACATTCCTATATACATGTCCACTAATTTGAATGCACATCGATTCTAAGACTTTTGTCTGAGTGCACATTAGATTAACGCATGAAGCACTGATATCTGCTGTGTGACTGAGGACACGGGACTTATCTGGACATCGTAAATCAGATCGCTGCTGTCTCCCAGAGGGAGTCCTTCCCTTCCCCCGTCCCCCACTCTTAATTACATAATGGGATGAATTAATTGATTTAATCGACTTAATTAATCCAGGTGACCATCTGTTCGCCAGCTACTGACCAGACAGGCAGACCCACATGATACTGGCAGTGGGGATGAGTCCAGTTAATTCTTGCGTGCCAGACTGCTGAATCCACCATGAGACGTTGGCTGGTAAGACAGAGAATTAACAGACTTTGTCTGGAAGTCAACAATCCTGCTGATTATTAAATGAAGTGTTTCGTTTTGTTTTCGTTCTTTACAGATTGTGGATTTAGAGGATTCCAATTAAATACAATGAAAAGAAACGGAGCATTTCTTAACAGGGTAGTTTAGATTTTTTTACCAAAGTGTCAGAGAGAAAGTGTCTCTCTGGTAAAGATATATGACTTCCTACTGCCAGTGCATCAAGCCTCTCAGCCTGTGTCAGCTGTCATGTCACAAGAGACGAGGAACAAGGCGCCAAGTTTGTGTCGTGTTAGTTTTGAATAAACAGAGCAGTGGCTTGACATTCTTCTCTGTCTCTTTCCATCTCCCCTTCCACTTTCTTTCCGGCTTGCTCTCTAAATATATCACTCCCCTTTTCACTTGCTCTTCTACTCATCTGTCTCTCTCTTCTCAACCTCTCCACTCACCACCCCATGCTGCTCTGAGCTTAAAAACATTGCATGTTCAAATAGACGCAGCTTAGAGAGGCTTCGCACACATTGAGAGCCCGGAACAAAGGCCAACCTCCACCTTTCTACAGCCCTGTCAAGAGAAAAAAAACAGCCCTCCCAAAATGGGCATTGAGTTTGATTTTTTTGTTTGTGTATTTTTCTGAAACTTCTTTAGATATGGAAAGGTTTTGCACTAACAGAGCGTACGCTGTTTTCAATCCAGTATAACAGTCCTTTGGATCCATGTTGTAATGCATCTTTAGCAAAACAGCAATGATCAAATACTCAAATGCATTTACAGAACATCTGATCGTGTTCTCGCCTTTGTACCCAAGTTACATATCTTAAAACCTGTTTTGCAAAACAGTAAATGCCATCGGTGAAAACAAACGGGTTTGTTCACAGAATACTAACACATTGTTTTCATCATGAGAGAAATGTATGCATTTTTTTCTATGTTTCCCACAACATTGCGCAGAACTGCACAAAAGTCTAAATCTGTGTAAAATCATGTTTTGTTGCTTTCTGATCTGAAATAATGTTGTTTTTGATGTGGGAGCAATTGTGGTGAAATATTTTAGAAGAAATATACATAACATCAAAGGTATAACACAGTCTGCATCTTCTGAATGCTGTATTTCCAAAATATGATTTACTGACAATAAAATACATTGGGGCGTTTTCAAAGTTGGGATCCCTATTTTCCTCATACATTTTGGGAGATTGTCTTTAAATTAATGAAGCTCTTTATACATTAATAATATACATTCCTTATGAGCTTAGCTATTCTATTGTTCTACATTGTTCAAAATGTAAGCTTGTTTCATTCCAATGTCAGCTTGTTCATGTAAGTATATAGAAACATTGTCTAACCTGCAAACATGTTGAATCTATGACTGTATACTGTGTCTTGGATATCCCCTTTCTTTCACAGCTCTATCTATCAATATTCTAATGCTTACATTTGTCCAGGCTCTTTGTCCTCTCCTGGCTTTTTATCAAAACATTGCTGCTAGCCACTTTGTTATTTTTAAAATGAAGAAATTCAGCTTTCAAAGACAGACTAACTTTCTGTTTTCTCCCTGGATTCAAAAGATAGTATATTGCATTAATCTTCTTTTCAGGCAGTTGGGTTCCTTTGATTAATGTATCTACAATTTTTATGGTACTATGTAGTTTTGGAGAACGTAGAAATGTTTTGAGAGGGCAAGTAAAATCTTTTCAAAACACATTCTTGCAAAAGGCCACATATTTCTGTGTGCAGTATTCTCTCCTTAATGACATTGTTCCAAACTGAAAAAGAAGAATAGACAAAGAGAAAATGTCTAAAGCTGCTGCTGTTTTGGCTCTGCCAGAGGATAATAGCTGTTAGAAGCAGTTAGTCTGGGATATTAAAAGGCAGCTGGCCAAATGCCTCACCACCTTAATGTCAATTCCCTCTGACACAGGGCCACTAATGAAGGCTGTGGAGTTTACTGCAGAATAAAACCATTTTCTTCACACCACTATTTACATGACCTACAACAGATGGAAGCTACTCATTTCTACTTACTGAAAATAAAATAAAAGTGCATTCTTTGATTAATGGTTTTAATGGTGTCATTTTCTGACAGGAATCACTTTAAGTAAACCTGGTATGAACCGGGAGGAACGGTGCGGTCCAGTTCATCCAGTAGGGGGCATCACTAGCCTCTTAGTGGAACAGCAGCGAGCAACCAAAACCTGAGGTGACCCTGTTTAGGAAGAACAGACTCTGCCTATCCCAGCTAATTACAGTCTAGAACATATATTGTGCTTACGGTTTACAGTTTATTTCAACACGGTCAGGTAATTATGCAGGAACATGAAGCAACAACACTGTACCCAGAACAGAAACATCCATAACCTCTGTTAACGAGAACGGGTGATATCTCTCTAATAAGAGTAATGGAATAATTTACCACAATGCTTTTCCCGGGAATGTTTCTAGTGGAAGAAAAACAGACTTGAGTCATTTGGACACGGATGGTTGTACTGTGTTGACGCTGGAATGACTCTGCTCAGGAACTGTTGCACACTCAACTTACTCTAGACCCAAATGAACAAATTTAGGGATTTATCGTCTTCACCGCCCCAAGGCTTTTCAAAGAATATAAGTCCATCTCTTTGAGACTGTAAAGAGCGAGGGAGGGGTATACAACTCTAAAGAGAAGACAGAGCGAGAGAAGAGAGAGAAGTTCCTTTCTTCCTCTTTTCGGTGTGCGCCAGGCCTGTGATATTGAGAGGGAAAGAGTCCTCCGCTGGTCTTACCCCATTTGAAACAGATGCTGTTTATCACCCAAAACCTTAATGGGAGGCTCTGGTCTGGCACTGGGCTGTGATCACGTTCCAGGCTAGCTTCGGTGCCCATCCTCTTCTTTATCTACTCACATGGGGAAAAATGCCACAGGAAAGAAAGCCTCTCTCGGCTCTTCCCAACAGACCAGCCAGCCGTACTGTCAGCCATCAAACCTCACTCCCTCTGCCCAGTTCAGGACGGGCCTCTGGCGGGTACCTGCTCTAAAAGAGGACTGCCAGCCTCCATGTTACCACCAAGGACACGCTTGGTCATGTCACACACCTTGGTGTGTATGTAACAACACCGACCAAAGGGTGAGTCCTGTGTGTTACACGTGAGGTGTGGTCCCTGAAGGAGTGTGCATAAGTGTGTGTGTGTGTGTGTGTGTGTGTGTGTGTGTGTACATGTGTGTGTGCATGAGTGTGCATGTGTTGTGCGTGTTTGGATAGCATTGCAAAAAGATGAAAATAAAAAATATAGGTTAAATATATGAGGTTACATACACGAGTAACTTTGCATAAAGTTGATTTCTGACTTAGGCATTTCAGCTAAAAACCAATTTGAGGTCTATGTTGATTTTGTGAACCTTTTAATCTAGCTCTTCCTGGCGAGTGCGCCAGATCAAAGGCAGGGCCGATCGTCTCTTTTCATGCGTAATAATGTGAAATTATATTCCAGCACAAGCAAACATCTCTCAGATTAAGACACATGATTACTCATTTATATGATATTTCAAGCGGAGAATCAACCGTGATTGACTTTTTCCCCCAACATATTTAATTCATGTATTGAAGTCGGATGCATTTGAAAATGCCAATGTGATATAGAACAAGAATTTCAGGAGGGTGCCGTCAGTGTGTGCACGCATACATACATGCATACAAAATACATACATACATACATACAAAATGCATACATACATACAAAATACATACATACATTCATAAATACATACACTACCATTCAAAAGTTTGGGATCACTTAGAAATGTCCTTGTTTTTTATAAAAAGCTCATTTTTTTGTCCATTAAATTTTCATCAAATTGATCGGAAGTGTAGTGTAGACATTGTTAATGTTGTAAATGACTGTTGAAGCAGGAAACTAGATATTTTAATGGAATATCCACATAGGCGTACAGAGGCCCATTATCAGCAACCATCACTCCTGTGTTCCAATGGCACGTTGTGTTCGCTAATCCAAGTTAATTATTTTAAAAGGCTAATTGATCATTAGAAAACCCTTTTGCGATTATGTTAGCACAGCTGAAAACTGTTGTGCTGATTAAAGAAGCAATAAAATTGGCCTTTCTGCAGACTATCTTTAGCATCAGCGTTTGTGTGTTTGATTACAGGCTCAAAATGCCCAGAAAGAACTTTCTTTTTAAACTCATCAGTCTATTCTTGTTCTGAGAAATGAAGGATAATCCATGCAAGAAAATGCCAAGAAACTGAAGATCTTCTACAACGATGTGTAACACGTCCCTTCACAGAACAGCACAAACTGGTTCTAACCAGAATAGGAAGAGGAGTGGGAGGCGCCGATGCACCAGTGAGCCAGAGGACAAATACATTAGAGGTTCTAGTTGGAGAAACAGACGCCTCAAAGGTCCTCAACTGTCTGCTTAATTAAATAGTACCCACTTAACACCAACCTCAACATCAACACTGAAGAGGTGACTCCTGGATGCTGTCCTTCTAGGCAGAGTTGCAAGACAAAAGCCGCATCTCAGTGGACCTCAGAATACCAGTTAAAGACAGTATTTCAACACATCAATCATCTTTAAACAGCTAATGTCATTCATCTTTAAACAGTGAATGTTAATAACCTTTAAGCATCTACTGCAAATATATCTCTCAGTAATGAAGTCATTAATATATTTTAATTTATTTCCAAGTGACCACATACATTTCGGCCGTTAGTTATGAATGACTCTCTTGGTTCTGTGCATATTGTATTACAACCCCTTTCCCGTGACTGGCACAACGTGACTGGCACAACGTGACTGGCACAACGTGACTGGCACAACGTGACTGGCACAACGATGACCTAAAACACCACGGTTCTTGCTTGACATGTAAAAGAGTTGGTTGTCATTACATCATAATACCAAGCGTTTAACAACTTAATTATGCATTTCTGCCACATACAGGCCATGGGCAACCCGCCATGTTCTAGTGACTGCCTCAGGCGCCAGGGGTTGTCAAAGGTTTGAGGGGTCTTACCCTCAAACATCACAGACTGTGTGACGAAGATCCCCTGTAGGACCAAAGCGTTGTCTGTTTGTTTGTAACGAAGGTACGTTGGTGGCGTTTGTGACCGTAGGCTTCACTTTCTTTCAAGATTTTAAATGAGCAAATCTGTCTCTCCAGCACTAAAAAAGAGCATCCAAACAAGTTCCTCAAGTGTCGCGCTGAAGTTCCGCTACACCTGTACGTTCCCCCAGACACTTTCGGAGAAAGGTATAAGCAATACTGACATAAGTCCAGCAAGCCTTTTAGAGTGTAAGCCTGAGCTTCCATCATGTCACCACCCATCAATCCCTCTCAGATCTCCACGGGTTCATGGACTGTAGGTTAAGGGCAAACGGTGAGAGGTATCATGGTATCCTGCTTGGTCTCTCACTCACTCAGGCACGGTTGAAAATGTGGTTTTTGTATTATTTCTATCAACTGTTTAATGATATTATACATCCAACAGTGTATTTCAATAACTTTTACATTATTTTTTCCTCTGACCTCGGGAGAATCCTAATTGCATTTCCTGGATTTGTTGCTTCCTCTCTAATCTCATTCTCAAAATCCATTGGGGGAGAAGGTTGGAGGTTCCTCCGTTCATGTTATTATACAATGGGTTCGAAAGAAGAGAGGATGAGAGAAATCAAGGAAATGCAATTGAAATTCTCACCTTGTTGCTTCCATTCCTCACCTCTCTCTCAAAGCACCTTGGGGTAGAGCATTGAAGGGACCTACCCCCAGGCTCCAATACACTTTCAAAGAGCAAGGAGTGAAGGAAACAAGGACAGAGGAAGCAAGCTTTTGATGAGTTTAAGAGCTTACTGACAATATTCATTTACTTATGGATTTGTTTTCTTAATATAACCCATTGTATTAGGCTGTATTATTGTATTATATCATTATATAAACTGTAAAAACATGTTGATTTTCATTCTTTAGGAATATTATGACTATTGATGACTATTGGCTTAAAGCATGAACAGATCTGGGCGTGAAAAAAGAAACATCCAATGTCCCAAGATGACTCATAACTGACACGTGAATGTTCCTGTCACCTCACGTATGCCGCAATAGTTCTTATCAAGACATTTGTTTGGTGGACACGTGAAGTCGTACTTAAACCAGCTGAAAACGTTGACCCGCGTTCTGAACCCTTATTTGTAGTGGACCCACGTTCATTGGCCGATCACCCTGTTGTTTGGGCGGTATACCCTGGCCTCTTGAAGAGACGAGTGTACAAGCAGCTCCGAGCCGAGCTGGGAGACATCAAACAGCAGCACCAGTCTAGTTTACGGCCGAAGTGGAAACATAAAGTTGGACATTGTGATTTACAGGGCTGATATCTGCTGGGGCAGAGCGAAAATGAGATTACACACATGGATTGGTCAGGACTGGAACTGACACTAAGGAAGTGCTATCCACAGAACTGTAACACTGTTCAACACTGATTTATAAAACACACTTAAGGAAGAAGGGGACTTCTGGGAAATGACTCATTTGTTTTTCCGCTTCAACTTAAAGTGGCTCTCCGTTGAAATACAGGCGAACTTCTCTGAAATTATTCCTAAAAGATTCTGCGACTCTAAGATTATTCCAGGGCGATGGGGGAAAAATGGCCTCTGTGGGGATTATTTTAGTGGAATTGGGAAATAAAAGAAAATGGTCTCTCCACTGTTCTGCTCTGGCGTTTTCTGAGGGGACAAGGGAGAAAGGGAAGTTGAAGGGGGGGCTTTCTGTTCTCCTAGAGAATGCCCCTGCCCACGTTGTGGTGTGTGTGCGGTTCCAGCTCTTCTCTGTCCCTACTTCTACAGTTCCTCTGGACTATTGAACAGCCAGTGTGATTACCTTGCTATAATTGGCCAGCTATAGATCCAGCTTTTTCCATCCTCACTCCTCACAACCTGTTTATCCGCAAAAATGTTTGTGCAAGACTGACATTTTTAATTTGTAAAAACCCTTTTGCTGTTCAAACATTTCAGTGTTCCTCTCCATGAAATTTACAATATAATTGACTGTTTTTGCCAATGCATTAGACTGGGATCAGAGGCCCCCAAAGACTCAGACATCTTTTCTCTCAGCGCAGATCAAATGGAACCAGCTAACCAACGCCGCAGAATTTTCTCTTGCACTGAAAAAATGGCCTGCGTAAATATGGATTTTAATCACCGGCCAGTATTTATCTTTCGTCTCCTCTCCTCTTTTGATGTCACCGTATTTTCTGGCCCACAAGTCAGTGACGTCTTGCTCTGAGTGTGTCCTGTGCTGAAAACACTTTCCTACTATTTTTATTTCTATTTAAATGGCAATCCTCTTGTGTAATTATCACCAATTATGTCAACAGGAATGCGGTACGGAATCCAATGGCCAGTGTGTGAAGAAGTGGAGCTCAACCCAGCCGAGTGTCGGAGATTGACTTTTCTCATGGACTCAGAGCACAGACAAAGGCTCAAAAGGGGGTCCAACTGGGAATGGCATAAAAAATGTACCCAGCTAGCCTCCTTCTAGGCCCGAGAGAAAGGCTTGGGGAATTTCAGGCTCGAGGCAACATTCAGTATTTTCCAGCCCTCTTTTGTGATTGGAGCCACATTTCTTTAATTGTCAGTGACTCTCCACCATCATCCATACACATCAGTCACAGACACTGCCTTATTTATTTTGTCTGTTGTTCCTCTCTGCCTTCTTTGTTTTTGCTTCCTTTCTGTTGTCAGGTATTTAAGCAGCCTGTCGGGTTTATAGAGGCCGGTGAAAGGGCTTGATGGGGTGGACTCTCAATGGGCAGCATGTGACCCATCTGCCCAGAACTCCTTTATGAACTCCCGCTCTTTGTTGTTTTGTTTTGGTCTGTCTGTGAGAAAATAGAGTAAAGATCACTTCATTGGGTGGGAGGTTATGGAATCGCCTTATTATGATGGCTCCGGGGATTTCATTAGCCTTAGTCAAACCAGCCCATAAATAATAACTGTTGACCTTTTCAGTCCACGAGTCAGAACATTGCTGGGAGAAGTGGGCAGCTCCGCGCCTGGCAACGGGAAATGAGAGCAGAAACGACACTTCCAGCCAGTCGAAATACCGAACGAGGCATCCAAACCTGTTATTCTTATCGTCTGATCGTCTCTTCCCTTCACAAACTCTGTTTTCCTCTCCCAATTGCAGGCAATCACAGAAAAGCAATCTCTCCGTGGAGCTGTGTTGGATGTGTGGGAGGACGCGCAGGTCTGCAGCAGAGCTGGTGTAAAAGGTTCATTATGAAGTGGCTGTGTGAGAGATGGGGCCTTCACGGTCCAGCGCACACATGTTTGCTCAGCAGTGATTAACTGCCCTCAAAGAGGAAGTGCTGTATTACTCTGCTACTGCTGTGGGGGGGCGTGGGTGTGTGTGGTGGGGGGGGCTTGGGTGTGTGTGGTGTGGGGGGGGCGTGGGGGTGTGTGGTGTGGGGGATAAGTGAACTGGGGCCTTGGGAGAAAGCTGAGGGAGTTTTGAAGAGATCCCCGCAACCAAAACAACATTGTCACTCTTCTCCGCTTACCGAGATGGACACGCAAGATTCTGCCGTATGTTTGTGGTCCCTCTACAACAAAGTTTTAAGGAAACTATCCGGAAGTCGGTCTGGTGCGAATTCTCCGACCCGTCTCACCGTCAGTGTGATGCAGAGACAATGAACGGGGGGTCTCTTTAATTGAAGATTAAGAGAGGTTGACCCCCAGCTGCTTATGTTTCATTGGGCCCCAAACATGCGCGACCTGGCCGCTGGGGGCTTTGCTGAGCTGGGGCCTCACGCCCCACCGAGTGGCTCCGCACAAAGGCCCCGAGGAATGCTACTGCCCATGTCCCCAACTGTGTCCTCCGAACCTCGCCGGGTTCCCTGCCAGTCCGCTCCACTTCCTGCACCGCAATCATCCCCACATGTGGCGGCATTCACCGTCCAGCACCATGGCACACTTCATTAGGCTTCGGCTTTAACCTGGCCTACCTATAGCTCCGGGCCAGAGGGCAAGCCGATTTAGAGAAGGGGTCCCAGAGGGTGGGGGGGTGGTGGATGGGGTGCAGGGTTAATGAACCACTGGCTGCATTGTGACGCCCGGAGAGGGGTCGACATGATGATCCGGGGCAATACGTCAGGGGAACGCTGCTTATCGGCCTGATCATCACTTCTGCAGGACCCGTCTGAACAGAGCCACCAAAGGAGTCAGTGCTAAGTGACGAAGGAGTCGGTGCTAAGTGACGAAGGAGTCGGTGCTAAGTGACGAAGGAGTAGGTGCTAAGTGATGAACTGACATTTTTAGGTTGTTGTTTTTTTCTTATGAAAAAGAAAACCTTGACTTGACATTTGACCAATTAGGCTAAAGGACAAACAAACAACAGGCATTTTATTTTATTAGTGAAATACCCAATCTAGCTGAGAACTTAAACTACAATGACCATAATCCTTTGTGCCCAGCTTCAACGACCAAAACATGGGTGGGCCAGCGAGTCAGGGCCAAGCTACTGTACCTACTAATATTCATGGTAGTTAATAGCACTCTTTCTTGATGGGATTTTGTTTATTGTGATGAACGGAACTAAAATGATTTTGTCTGATAGCTCTGCTGTAGCATTAGGCAGCTAGCTAGTGTAACTCACCAGCATGCAGCTACTAGCCTAGCAAAACCCTGGGAGAACAGGCAGAAATTTGTATTACACGACTGTCTGGCTACCAGCTGATCGTCTTATAAAAATGTGGCTAACACTGCACTACGGGGCTCTTATTAGCCTAATTGTTCTGTTGCTGTGTTGTTACAGGATTCAACCCACTGTTAGTCTCAGAGAAAAGGCATTTAACTGCTGAGGGAAGAGAGACAGATAAAAGACAGTCTGCATCATGAGGGGAGAGCAGAAAGGGAAACTGCTATCTGCAGTGTGCGCCAACCTGCTAACAGGGAACACAACCAACACCGCTAATGATTTAGTGTCCTAGCAGCACATTTCTTAATCTGTGTCACTTCTTAATAATCAAACTGAAACCAAACTGAACTCGAAAGGCACTAATCGCTCAACACTAGTAGGAGGACAGAGGAGGCAAAGGTCAGGTCATTGAATGGTTGTAAATCACAGAAGAGGCCAGCCCAAAGGTCACCCAGTCATAGCGATTAGGCGGGATGGTCGCCGTGATGTGATATAAGACCATCGGGGGTGGCACACCACGGCAACAGACTTGGAATTCTGGGACTTTTCTTCAGGGGAAGGTCTTTCCTCTGGAGAGCCGTCAGTGGGCTCAATGCTCCCACAACTAATCAAATACATAAGTCTCTGATATGTGCATTTTTTGTCCAGCTGCTTCTGGAGTGTGTCTGAGAATGCTCCTGTTCCTCATTCGGGTAGCGGGCTGTCCTGTACGATATGCCTGAGGTCTCACTACCGCGTGCAGAGCCGTTCTAATGACTCAGGCGCTCCGGGCGCTGTAAAGAAGCCAGCTCCACATTTTTAGTCTTGTAAAACAGTGCTGAACCAGACTCCGGCAACTCTTACACATTTACCCACATGTGTCTGGGGGTTAAGTGCTACAGTCTGTGTGTGGTGTTGGCATTGTCTGAATTATCCTTCACTTCCTGTCAACAAACCAGCCGCCGCCTTTTTGCCCCTTGTCTTCCATAGACTCCCCACATGCCCTCTATGGGAGATATCTAGCAAGGATCAGGTCTGACCCAAACCAGAAGGTCGGAATGGTTGACCAGCTCAGTGAACCTGGACCTGTAGGTGTTCCCATAGCTACCTGATGATCTCTTGAGGAAACACCAACGGGTTTCCCCTTCATTGGACCAATGCAAAATGGACAGGGTTTCTGTCTCTGGTAAGACGATGGCTTACATGGAAATGCATTCCCCCTAAAGCGAATAATTAATAAAATCAGAGATACAGAGATAAACAATTCATATTTTTTTATCTGGGGTGTTTGCCTCATATTGGTCACTAGGGACCTTGGTTGTCATCTTTCATGTTGGTTATAAAGAGAAGAGAGAGGCTAAGAAGCTGGCCTCTCTCTGTGTATCTCTCTTCTATCTATAGCTTTTCATATGACCAGAGACTTCTTCTTTTTATTTTCCTTTCACCTCAAAAGAAAAAAAGAAAAAAAAAGTTTGTCAGTCCCCTGTTTCTTTTGCTGTGCTCTTTGTTCTTGGTGCTCTTTCTACTTTTATCCCTAATCCCAGCCATGCATGAGCGATCAGTTGTGTCCTGTTGTTTCACTGTTCTGCTAGTTTTCAATCAGTAGGGTTCCGGCTTTGTTCCTTTTCTTTGCCAAACATAGAAAAGGTAAGGAGAGGGACGGTAATGAAAACCCCTCTGTAGACTTCAGCCTTTGTGTTCCTGATCAGCTTTTTTAGATATAGACTCTGACTGTAATTAAGGAGGATTGTTGCTGTGATGTTGCTCTCTGCTGCCTTCGCCTGTCGGGCTTCGAAGAGTTACGAGGGGAATACTGGCATCAAAGCATCTTTTCTGGAGTCCAGCGGTCACAGAACCGACCAGCACCGCGGTTTGATGTGTGAATCCAATATAAAGACCCACAGACAAGACATCCCAGTACTGTAGTCCCCACAGTCCCCAGGCTGCTGGAATCAGGTGGGCCCTACAACCTGAAACACAAACAGGATTAGGAAAAGACAACTGTTTAGAGATTTGGGCTTTTTTTAAACAGGAAGAAAACGCCACACACATTTGCACCTTTGATCAACTGACATTTCTGTTTTCAAACTTAAACAAAAATGATTAAACTGGCTAGCAGTTTGGGTGTCTGAGTAGTGTCCGAAATTCCCTCAGTTGTAATTCTCCATCCACCAAGGTGAAATCTCTGTCATTCTATCCCTGATAATAATAACCCAAGATGGCTCTTCTTTTGCCAGGAATATTTCCCCCAGCCTGTTGCTTCAAATATGATATTCATTTGTTAATTATAAACCAACATAGTAAAATGACAGTAACATTTAAAATATGATTTTTTTTAAATTCTGATGTTATGACTTGCATACTTAATTGACCTTGCTATATGCACCTGAACTTGTTTTCTTAGTTAAAACTACCTTTGTGTTTCTGAGGTAAAACTACCTGTGTGTTTCTGAGGTAGAACTACCTGTGTGTTTCTGAGGTAATACTACCGGTGTGTTTCTGAGGTAATACTACCTGTGTGTTTCTGAGGTAATACTACCGGTGTGTTTCTGAGGTAATACTACCTGTGTATTTCTGAGGTAATACTACATGTGTGTTTCTGAGGTAAAACTACCTGTGTGTTTCTGAGGTAATACTACCGGTATGTTTCTGAGGTAATACTACCGGTGTGTTTCTGATGTAATACTACCGGTGTGTTTCTGAGGTAATTCTACCGGTGTGTTTCTGAGGTAATACTACCGGTGTGTTTCTGAGGTAATTCTACCGGTGTGTTTCTGAGGTAATACTACCGGTGTGTTTCTGAGGTAATACTACCGGTGTGTTTCTAAGGTAATACTACCTGTGTGTTTCAGAGGTGACACTGCCCTTCGGTTTTTCGAGATACCCTCATTAAATACTTTCTAGGATACCTCAAAGGTATTTGGGATTTCATACTACATCAATATCTGTAATCAGTAATTTCCCACCTTAGCAAGTTTCTGAACACTCTGTCGTTCACACTCAGTCAATCACACATTAATGCAAGGAGCTTTTGCATCTATTAATGTGACTGACCTGATTAGATTCAGCAGTGGTAGAAACACTGTGGTGTATGAGATGCTGATTTGTATTCAGTGTTCTGTAAACAAAATAGGGATCTGCAAAACAGGATTTTTCTTTGAAAGTCTGACGCCCATATTATCAGAGCGCTGACTCATCAAGTTGGCACTGCATTTAAGCAGCCTGTCGGGTTTACCACTGTAACTCAGGTCCATATCCAGGAGTTCTGGAAAACCTGGTCTATATTGGCCCAGCGTTGCCCATTGGAGGTATGGTCAGTCTGGTCAGTCAGGATCACCTTGACTCATTGCACTGTAGCACCCCCTCAGATGGGACATGCCCCTGCATTAAATTAGCTCATCCGCCAAAGAAGTGTGTCGTCAGTATGCTAATTCCACTGGTACCTGGCTGATAGAGTCATGTGTAACAGAAGAAAAGCGGCTTGGTGGTGGAAGGTTTGGAGAAGACATGCTCTAATTTTCTCATGAGACCATTGGGGATGAGACAAGTTTAAAAAAAGATGTGTTTATGTATATAAATACAACTATGAACTATACGTGTATATATATACCGAATGTTGACTGAGCCGTGGTTTTTGAGACCTTATACCAAAGATTTGACATTGCAACAGATTTGACATTTTCTGCTCTAATCGTGTCTTGTGTTTTGCCTGAGAACTCTTAGCTGTGGTATATTGGTCGGACACCACAGCTCCTCGTGTCTTAATTCCTTAGCTGTGGTATATTGGTCGGACACCACAGCTCCTCGTGTCTTAATTCCTTAGCTGTGGTATATTGGTCGGAAACCACACCTCCTCGTGTCTTAATTCCTTAGCTGTGGTATATTGGTCGGAAACCACACCTCCTCGTGTCTTAATGCCTTAGCTGTGGTATATTGGTCGGACACATCACCTCCTCGTGTCTTAATGCCTTAGCTGTGGTATATTGGTCGGACACATCACCTCCTCGTGTCTTAATGCCTTAGCTGTGGTATATTGGTCGGACACATCACCTCCTCGTGTCTTAATGCCTTAGCTGTGGTATATTGGTCGGACACATCACCTCCTCGTGTCTTAATGCCTAATTAGTTAGCAGTTTGGGGGGGATATGAACAATGAAACCATGAAGCTAATCATAATTGTCTCGCTACACCTGTTACCATAGCCCTGTATTACTGCATAGGGTGTAGAAGCACAACAGCAAAGGCGGCACATGTCCAGCAGTCCGTGTCTATAGTCCGTCTGTGCTCATTAAGAACCGGGCCGAGGCCTGTTCAGAGGGACACTGTATTGCCACCGGCTGATCTGTACCACTGATGGTTGTCGGGCCTAATTAAAAGCCTTCTGCGGGCCGTGCAATAACTGCCCAGGCCAGCGCTCCACAGGAAATTATGACGGCAAACGTGGTCCCGTCCACCCCTGTACTGGGAACTACAAAGTGATCCAAGCTGTGTTACCTGAATGGGTCTGGAATGAGAGCAGACAGCCGGATCATCCTGGCCCTTAGTCTATCAGGGCCGTGCACAAGTGGCTATTGTTGACACCAAAGACGGGATTAAGGAGGGTCTTCAAGGGAATTGATTTTCATGTGAGAACAATGCTGAGGGCGAGAAGAGGCGGGACCCAGGCCTGAATCACACGGCCGGAGAGACGCTTTATGAAAGACGGCGAGTTGCCGCCAGCACAGAGATTAAAGCAATCAGGTTCTTTAGCTGCTTCTCTCTCTCCCTCCCTCTCACCCTCTCTCCCTGTCCCTAGCTCTCTCTCTTTCTGAGACTCTCTCCCTCCCTCTCACCCTCTCTCCCTGTCCCTAGCTCTCTCTCTTTCTGAGACTCTCTCCCTCACTCTATTTTTCTCTCAGACTCTGCCTCTTCCTCTCTTTCTCTTAAACTCTCTCTTTCCCTCACTCTTTCTTTCTCAGACTGCCTCCCTCTCTTTCTCTCAGACTCTCTCCCTCCCTCTTTCTCTCAGACTGTCTCCCTTGCTCTCTCTTTCTTTTCCTCACTCTCTCACAGTCATGTTACCCTAAAGAATGAAACAGGAGAAAATGTGATAAAGAGCACAGGAAATTGTTTACTTTTTTGCATATTTCCACTTTCGCTCGGCCTCTGCAGAACCCGAGGGCCACTGGGAGACAAGCGAGACGGTCAGTCCAGAGAAAGCAGAGCAGTGGCCGTTCTGCCCAAAGCTACAGCCAAGGCCAGAGTCTGAACTGTCTGTGTGTGTGGAGCAGAGAAATGGGGGGGTATTGGGGGATCCAGGGGAGGGAGTCGGGGCGTGGAGGGGGGGCAGTGTCGGGGTGAACATGACGTGTCGCTGAGAGAGGATCAGGGGTTACAGATGAAAGGCTAGGCCGCCCTGTCACTGGATGTCTGCGTGCAGCTGGGAGCGCCATTGTGCTCGGCCTCATTTGCATACGTTTGGCAGAGGACTCCAGGCGGTGGCGCAGGCCAGAGGGAACAACCCCCGTTTAAAATGGAGGCAAAAGGGCCGGGCAAGTAAACATCCCCCTTGTGTGGGGGACATACACACATTACGCTCCAAGCTGCACACGACATCCAACGCCAGCCGCCAAACGGAGAGAGGACCGCGCTCAGCTTACGACGTCAGAGAGGGAGAGAAAGACCCCAGTTCATTAGGTGATAAGGACATGTCACTCTGATGTCATAATGAGCCAGGGGGGCACAGGGCCTTTGGCGGGGAGGATGGCAGAGGGGTGTGTCGCAGCCTGACTCCAGACACGTTTATTGGTCTTGATGAGCGCTAAGCTCCTTTTGCCGGGGCCACAATGGGCCCTGTGATCTCCTGTTGTGGCTCGTTGGGAAGCGCTGGTGCGCTCGGCAGCCCCAAGCAGCACCCAGAGAACCTGGCCCCCGGTCCTGGGCTCGGTCATTAGACAGATTGTGAACAGGCGGCGTCGTGGCCCCAGCCAGGCCAGAAGGACCCATCAGCTACTTCATTAGGGGCATTATGAGGTGGGGGGGGCGAGGCTTTCTTCTGTGTGCTCCGCCTGCCTGCGTCCAGAACGCTCAGGTCCGTTTAATCACATCACTCTATCCAAGTGCCCTGAGGAGGCAGAGGTGAGGGCTCTTCAGGCCCGTCCCACGGAGCATTCCTCTTCCGGAATATGCACTGCAGAAGCAGAAATAAGATGGAATTTTGTCTCAGAGCAGCGTTAATTTTCCCCCTTCTGTCTGGTCTGGGTCCGACCCGCTCTTTGATGTCTTCCTGTTTTTGTTCGGGGACGACAGCTGATCCCTCTGCCAGTCGGGCTTTGAACTGCTCTGGCAGGGGTTAGGGGTTAGCGTCCAGAGGTCTGGAGCCAGGGCATCCAAACTTCCCTCTGCAAGAGGTGACCTCTAGGACCAGAAGGGGCGGAGAGAGCGTCCAAACTCAGCCCCCCTTTGATGTGCTTCCATTCAGAGCAGTTAATTAGCTGGCTTGGCTAAACGTTTAGCTTGGGTGTGAAAGGGCCTGGTCTGGGGGAGCACGTGTGTGCCAGACCCTGCCTCCTTCTTGTTGTGTCCCAACTGAAGTCCTGCTGACACTGCGCTGCTTGGACACAGTCCTGTTTGTATAGTGTGCACTGCAGTGGGGTAGCGACAGTGGCCCCATGGGAACCGAGAGCTCCAGGATGGCGCTGGCAGCGTCACAGACGTTGGCGTTCAGTTTGCCTTAACGACATCCTGATTTCCCCTCTGGGTTTGTCCCGACCACGCTGCTTTACATGCGACTGTTACTGCAGAGAAAACGGCATCATAAAGCCGCTTATCTGGCCTCACACAGTTGTAGTGGCAAGTCATTTCAAGCTGGTATTACATATCGCTCTGCAATCTTCATACCCACTTCAAGAACCCTTAATATCAATTTCGAAGGATATGGCTTTCATCAGGTATCCAGTGAGCGGCTACGGTTTCTGGCAGGATCCAATTTCCCTTCCTTCCTCGCCTCTCCCATCAGCGGCCGTAAAACAGCTCAGGGCCTGACTCTGAATGGTAGCCTCAGCTGTAACATGCTGGATTCATCACGGCTGGAAAATCAATTCTTTATTGCTGCACTTTGTGGATAATAATTTCCCTGTGTCTCAGTAGGAAAGGGCAAATAAAGCCTGTTTGTTTCATTTCTGAGCGGCAGTAAAATTGCCCCATGCTGCTGTCCAGACGTCGTCCAGGACCAGCACTACATCTTCTGCAATACATCAGTAATATATAGCAGTGAGACAGCATGGCAATACATCTGAAAGAGGTCAGTATCACTAGCTACTGTACCAACACTCCTCTTCTCCACAGTCCCTGCAACACATGTACAACCAAGAAATAATGCTGTACACCAAATGTGCCACGTGTCATCCTGAAGTAACTGGTGACCTATTTTGTGTCTCCCAACTTACCTTTACCATGCAGTCTTCCAAAGCTGAGGCTCCTTGCAATCATGTGTCCTAAAATAAACATCAAATGATATTTCATTTCATGTGGTTTCTTGCTTTAGGTAGTGGGTGGAGCAAGTCTGGCTGGGTGTAGGTGATATTGATGTAGTATTGATCTAGTATTGACTGAACAGCAGTGAGTCCAGACTGTTCTAGCTCCATAAGGCGTTCCAAACATGAATTCTCCCATTTTCAGCTCTGTGTACCTGACAAACCTCTCACAGCCGGCATCTAAAATGAGAAGGCAAACCAGTGAAGTGTGGTTTCTGCTATGACAAACTGTAAGAAAGTGTTCCGATGAAAAATCCTTTTGTCTAACAAGCACAAGATGATTTAAGTAGAAGTACTCTCTGCCTTTGGTTTAAACATCAAGGCTTAACCTATTTCAATAGGAATTAGTTGCAGGGTTGCATAAGTTGATGATTAATTTAGTCAACAGCTCATATGGGGGTGGAAGGACGCCACAGGAAGGACGGGATTTCATGAAATTAAGATTTTTGTGACATTTCTGATTCAATGTCTGAAAATGGTCTACGTGGTCTGTACTGTACCGGACTGACTGTCAGGGAAACGTCTCTACTACGACAACGAAGATGTACTGGAGTGCTTGAGAAAGGCCCAAGAATAACATGATAGGTGCTTCCAAACAGCATCCGTGGGATTGGGTTCTGTGGAAATAAAACGAATTACGAAAGAAAACGCAACACACCGCCTTTTAAAAGACGTGGACTTTACGACAGCTGTGCTGACGGTAATATATGTCAAATAACTCTCACTCTGAGCCGTTTTCTCCTCTCAGTAAATGTGTCTCATTTGATGATTGCCGAAGCGCGGCTTTCCTCCCCAGGTGGGGCGGTGTGCACTCGTTGGTGTGCCTGCTACTCCCATGTTTGGTAGTCGGAGCAGGTTTGGCCGAGTCCGGGCGCGGTTCTCCAGACCGGCCACCTGTGGCTGTGGCATCGATTGGCTCCCTGTGAACCCCTTTCTCCGTGCACCCCTCTGGCACCCCAAGCTCAGAACCCCAAGCTTACACACACACACACACACACACACACACAGCGCATATCAAGGCCAGGTGAATCAGAACCCTACAATGGCTCCGTTGTCCCCTGACAGGTGGAGGTTGTCACTTCCTCCTTCAGTCGGATGCGCTTGAGGACGAGAGCTTTGTGGGGGGGGGACTGCCTCGGACTAAAATCCCTCAAATGTCTAACCTCCCACGACTCCCCACACCGGACACAGGTGGCAGCATCCCCGGTTCCGTGGAAAGCAGACCAGTGCAGGATGAGCTGCTCACGGGCCAGGCCTTCTGACAGCGCCGGGTAAAACCCTTCTGAATGAGAGGGTTTCATATCTGACGGCCCGCTGACAGGTGGATTCCCACCGATCCGGAAGCCACCCGCCAGGCAGGTGGAAGAGATCCAGACGGGAACCAAGAAGGCATTAAAATATGTTCACATAGTAAGTGTGTGTTTAGACCCAGTAATATGTTCCCTTTATCAGCCCAGAAGACACCTTTTCCCATTTCTCCCCGTCTCCCTTGATGCGGTCACGTTTGAGGCGTGGAGGAAATGACTGGGGGTTATGACGAGCCGCAGACAAACAGACGTGTAATAAATTAAACCGTGTAAGAGGGGTAAAACATTGGCTCTTTAGGAACACTTAGGGCGAATTTCCTTTACAGACGTCTCTCTTCATCTCTTGCTCTCTCGCTCTCTTTTCTCTCAGTGTTTCTCTCACTGCTCCCCCTCTCCCTCGCGCTCATACTTTCTGTCTCTGTCACACAATTATGTCACAGGCCAAAGCACAATCTCGTACTGTTCTCATAGTTGCTGGTAACACAGTGGGATATATCCACACAAATTACACACATAAAACTTGCAAACCCTGGAAAATATTTTAATAGTTTCCGTAGCCACTCACCAGCACTGAGCTGCATGTCCCACACTGGTGGTGAGGCCTGCCAGTATTATTGGTGCAATTAAATGGGAAACACCAGAGGAGCACGAGGGACAGGGAGCTCAAAATGGCTGTAAACAAGGGAAATGACACTTGACAACTTGTAATTTATGGACGTCGTTTCAAAGGCAAGAGACACACTGTTCCCTCACTGCCAGAGAAGTGAGAGTCAGGCAACAGGATCCCGGCATTAAAGGAAATATTCACAGAACGTTAGGGCATCAAAGTGCCACAGAGACAAAAAAAAACAGAAAGCTGTGACTTCAAAGTCCAAACGTGATGAGCGATGAGCAGAAAGAGGGAGAAGGGGTGAGACAGAAAAAGAGAGAGAGAGGGGAGACGGAGTGAGAGAGAGAGAGGGGAGAGAGAGAGAGAGGGGAGACAGGGGAAACAGTCAGAGAGAGTGTGAGAGAGAGAGAGAAAGAGAGAGAGCGAGAGAGAGAGAGAGAGAGTGAGAGAGAGAGAGGGGAGAGAGAGAGAGAGAGAGAGAGAGGGGAGGCCCCAGGATGCAGGCTCTTCTCATCTCAAGGAATGCTAAATCACACTGCCAGGCTGTCTGGGGAGGAGACGCCATTAAACAGAATAGAATACAACCGTAGCCTCCAAGCCCCGCCCACCACAAAGGACACAGCTTATCGTGATTGGTCACTTCTTTATTGTCTAAGAGTCAAACATGCACACCAAACATAACATGTGGCTTCTTGGAAGGCTCTGACCAGAGGGATGTGGTAGTGACTGGCAACATGCACATACAGCACAAGCAACCCTCAGCTCTGGACACATATTATTCATTTTAAATTAAACAGTCATTGTAGAATTCCCTGAAGACGACACAAAAGTAAAAATAGCAATTCCAATGTATGCAACAGAGCAGTACAGGTGGGTCCACTGTTGTGGTATTCAGCTGTTTGTCCAAGAGATGCCTCTCATCGTTATTACAAATTAGTTTTATTGTCACACACAAAGACTAAGCACTGTAGAGTTATTGCAAATTGAAAATGTGCTTATTACCATTATAAACAGTGAAGGCCAGGAGCAGAGAACAATCTCGTAGTAACACAGCATGTCTGCAGATTCTCCTGAATTACATTACCTGTCCAGTTCAATGAACATTAGAAATACTGTCTAATATGAATCACCAAAATACTGGTCCATCTAACACCTGCCACAGATATTCTGCAACAAGCTCTGGAAAATCAAATCACATGGCTCAGTTTAAAATGATAACCCTGCAAACAAATTAGTGAAGCTTGTCCTGGGTGATCAATTCGGATGTCACGGAGTGACAAGTTATTCAGATTGTAGGGATTCAGTAATTCACCAGATCTCAAAATGCCTCCAAATGAAACTCATTTGCTCAGTCAAGGGGAACAACATTTCCCAGAGGGAGAGGAGATATTAAAACAGTTCCATTAAACTGGTAGATAAATATCCCAATCCCACCCAAAAGTGTCTTCATTTGGACCCAAATGTGAGATGCTGTTGCCATGGGGACAGTCTCAGCCCTCCTCTCAGCTGTTGGTTTTCTGTGTGTGTGCGCGTGTGCATGTGTGTGTGTGTGTGCGTGTGCGCGTGTGCGTGTGTGTGTGTGTGTGTGTGTGTGTGTGCGCGCCGCCTCCGTGCTGTGTTCCCCTTTCAGACTCCAGAATTGTGTCTCTACTAATCCGTGAAAGTTGCGGCGCTCTGAACCAGTAGCCAAGCCTTTTCCCACTGAATAAGGGCCCAGGGTCTGCGCTCTGCTTCACACTTGATTGGTCCCTCCCGTCGCAGGACTCCCCTCCCCGCTGGGCGTGGGCCCGTCCCCCTCGCTGGGCCGCTCAGCGCAACCTAATCGGCTTCTCCTCGCCGTAATTACCAGCGCTGAGCCTGGGACTCACCACCGCGTCTCACCGCAGCTCGAGTCTGGCTGGCCTGGCTGCGGAGACCTCACCAGCACTGGCACCTCCTGCCCCAGGGGAGCGCTGCTCTGGCACCTCCTGCCCTGCAGTGATCTGGGCTTGGCTGCGTTTGGAGAGAGAGCCCCCCGGGGGGAGTGCTGTGGGTCTGGGGAGAGGGTGGCTCCGTGGCAGCTCCGCATGGCTACGCCCACCCTGCCTTGGTGGAGGTGATGTGTTTATTTAGGTTGAAACGGGATGCCGCTCCAAGGAGCTCTGGAGAGGTACCTCCTTGTGCCATGTAGAGCTGGATCCACCATGTGGAGAGAGAGTCCTTTGATATATCTGACCACACTAAAGCCCACCGTCACAAAGGACCCAGTCAGTGGAGGTTAGAAGGCCCTCTGTGGATTCTATGTGCGCTAAAGGTGGGACACAATCATGCCCCCCCCCCCGAAAAAGAAAGGATGCATTTCCTCTGCCCGTCCATGTGTAGTATGAGAAATGTGGGACAAAAGATACGGCTCACTCGGATGTCCTCTATCTAGCCGGGATTTGACAGAATCTAAAATGATATCCTTGATTTGTCTTTGTGCGTTCTGTCGCAGGAGTCTGGATTATGTCCTACTGCAGGAGAAATGCAAGTGGCAGGGCATATGGACGGGCCAGGTGAAATGCACTGCCCTGGCAAAGAATCCAAAGTCTGTCAGAGTGGGGAAACACACGTCAAAGGGCACAAAGTGTGCTGGCACAAACAGTAACCCAGGGTGTTTATCAGACAGACACCCAGCACTCGTTAGCTTATTACGCTCTTATTAGTGACATTTTTTCCTTGCATGGGTTGGCAGAGTCCTGCTAGCCTCTCTTCACGCGGCCCAGGCTCTGTCAGGGCTGATCAAAAGATATTTCCTCACATCTCCAGACGCCGGGGAAAAAAAAGAAGAAAAGAGGAGAGAGAAGAAAAGAGCCAGAAGGGGGCATACTGCTCTCTCTTTACTCTGGTCTTTTAGTGAATGAGGACTTTTCAGTGGCCTTTCTTCTTCCTTCTCTTATTCTTCTCATTCTTCTATTGTAGAAGAAAAAAACTTTTCTTTTTTGTTGCTGGAATTTCCCATCACATTTGCCCAAATTATTTTCCAAAACGTTCCATATCAAAAACAATTATCATCAGTGAAACCCAGACTGGCCCAACGTAGAAGCAGTTTTTAAGGTGGAAGAGGTCTGACTGGCTTCCAGGAAGCTGAGACCCCCTCGAAGTGGGAAGGAAAAGTGTAACTTTAGCCTCCCAGCTGTACATCTCAATCCATAATCCTTCCCCAGAAAGACCCTGCCAGAGAGCCTCCCCAACCGCCACTCCCATGACATTCCCTGCCCGTGTCATGGCAGGCCGGGCCTGCACAGATATACGGGGCAGTCCGGTGTCAGGCTTTCAACTTGAAAGGGTTTTTGGGCTTAGCTGTTTGCAACGCGGTCAGGGGCGAGGCGGTAACCTGGCATCCAGTACTGGACCACTGTGACGCTGGTCTCACACACCTCGAACACGCTGGACATTACCAACACCGGCTGGGTCCGGCTTCAGCAGCTACAGACGGTAGCCCTGCGGCCGCATCGCGAGGTGAGTGATTCTCTCCGGGTCTCCGTGTTAGCGACGGCCTGGGGAAGGCATACAGCGCATCAACGGAGACCTGACAGGGTGTAAATGTCTGGGGCCATAGGACTGGGCTCGGCTCCTATGGAGAGAGGGAGGGCTGAGGCGCCCATATGACTTTGAGAAATCCTGGCGTCAATGAACAGGCTGGATGGGTGTGTTTATGTCGGCCGCCGGTTGGCTGTCTGCGTGCAGCATTGCAGTGTTGGTGTCGTGTCCTGCTTCGCACAATACAATGACAGAGAGCGTGTTAATTATCAAGGCAGACATGTTTAATGTAGCGTCGTGAATGTATTCCGTGTATTTACCTACTCTGCCCAGAGGCAGAATTTTACTTCAGAGGCAGATTCACAAAATAGACATGAAATAGTCTGAAGAGATATTCTCTTATTCACAGGATACCACGATTCCAACTGTTACTATAGAGGGAGGGGAAAGTGTATTAAAAATGGATTGATTTCCAATCAAATATTCCGCCGATGTTAAGAAAGAGGAGCTAATTGGAAGACCTATAACTAATTGATAATGTATATGTAAATTACGCATTTTCAAACAGTTTGAAGCCTTTAATCACATAAGAGTACATTTACCAGAAAAGAATGTTCTTCCATAGCTACAGGATCTCCGATTGGCGAAGCTAACTGCGGAAATACAATCTGGGTACTTCCAGTCAGTGCCGACTATTGCTTTATTGGGGCCCTAAGCAACATTTCGTTGAGGGGGGCCCCCCGACCCACAGCAAAACCCTTTAGCGTCCAACCTGCTGGTGGTGTTGAGAAAAATATGTTTACATTTCCTGCAATTTTACAGATGTAGATCTGGCACACAAGTTAATTGTTGCTGATTTAAAGCATGTTTTCTGCTATTCTACACATTGTGCCATTGGGCAGAGAGAACATTTAGCAATTTAACAAAAAAGATATTGCTTTTACACTAATTGAACATAGGGAAACGAGAAAATCCGTAAGTTTTACGGTAAGAATTCTAGGACTTTTAATTTGATGAGAGAAAGAATAACTAACACAATCTACGGGAGGCACATGAAGGTCAGGGTCCCTAGGCTCAAACCCTGTGGGGCCCAATGTTCTTTGGCTATAACTTGTGACTACTATAAGTTTCTATAAATGGAAAGACAAACTACCAAATAATGAACAAAATGGTCAGCTAATAGGAACGTCTGACATATAAGAAAAACTGCTCATAAACAACCAATTGTTCGATTTTCACCTGGTATGTTATGCTCTTCTTATGTTCAATATGTTTCCTAAATATAAATGATCTTATAATGGCCTGGGGCCCTGAGAAACGTTTTATCTTGAATCTGCCTAGAGCCAGCCCGGCTACCAACTGTCCTGATTTATTTGAAAACCAGATCTGGTTACTACCACAGAAGTACAGAGTTTGACAATATTCAACAACTGATGGCTGTAGAGGACCTGCTAGGCAAGAGCTTCAGTCCAGTCTTTCACAGCTCAGTTGATCTCCATTGAATAACAAACAAACCAGGTCACCTCTGGACAGCTCGGCGTATACAGCCCAGGCTTCCGTGAGTATGTTGTCAGGGTTGGGTGGAGAGGGGGCAGTGGGTGGTTGAGTCTGGCTGCAAGGAGAGGATCAGCTCATCCCATGTTGTGTGTGTGTGTGTGGGTGGGTGTGTGTGTGTGTGTGTGTGTGTGTGTGTGTGTGTGTGTGTTAGGGAGCATGTCTGTGGGTGCGTGTGACGGCCATGTGTCAGGCTATTACTCAGTACCGTCTGGAACATTCCATGCAGGACGTGGAAACATCGCGGGGAGGCAAATGTGCCAATGTTGCGCTAGCTACCTTTCGCCCTGACTATTTATCAGAGCAAATGCTTAAATAACACGCAAGAACAAAAATAGCATGCATCTACTATCGCAAATATAGTTTATGATCAATCATTAAAGGACAGGAGGCACGACCCCAGATCGACAATGATATGCTTTAATATTTACAAAATGGCCGCCAAAAGAGAAAAGGAAGAAAATGGAGAGAATATACATTGAATGTTGTTCTAAATGTGTCATGTAATAGTGTGGACTGTTAGGGATTGATAGCCCGAGAAGTGGTTCAATTACAGATACTGGTAAAATACGTTGACAAACAATATCTTTATGAGCTCCTGCAGTATTTTCGTGTTGAGGGATTTTTATCAGTTAATCTACATCAAAATTGTAATTTTTTCACATAATCTTCTTCACAAAAAACACAATTCACTAAAAGTAATTGCATTTTTCCAACAATGATATTCATAATGTTGTTTTTAAAAGTTTTAAGATTTCCAGCCCCTTAATGAAGTTGATAACATTAATAAACAATACCCTCAAGATCGCAATATCAAAGGGTTTAAATGGAAGATGCGAGTAAAAAGGCCTTATCCAGGTTTACTCAAATACATTTTCAGAAAGTGTTTTTTACGACTACAGACATCTCTAGCCAGTTGCCAATGGATGCCATCTAAATATGTTACAGTAGGATCCTGGGCAACAGCAATATGGAGGTTCTAAAAATCTGTGAAGAAAGTCCCCACTTTCATTAAATGCTATTTATTTGTAAAATACAACAGCTTCATATGAAAGTCTCTCTGAGCCTTTGTACTTAAAAGCTTTCATAATATGAAACAAGAAAAGCTCTCCCAAATCTTTACATTTTTTTCGCCCCACGAGATTAGGTTAACTTTGGGAAGTCATGTGAGAGTCGTTTTTCTTTGTAATTGAGAATGAAAAGGAAAAGGTACCTAACTTTCTCTCCCACCAGTTTCATACTAACTCCTTTTAGATTTGCTGGGGTTGGGAGGGAAACTCATGCGTAGTGACGGTTTGTGGTTTCTCGGTGTGTTCACCGTACAGTGAGATAGGAAATGTATGAAGACCTGAGTGAATGCCATAACATATACTTACAAAAAGATACAAGTCCATATTCTTCAGCATGGGTGTCAAAAAACTGGATGCCACTGTGAACGCTGAACATTTAAAAACAAATCGTCAATACCTTATTTTCAGATCACTTCCTCAATATATAATTCTCAAATATCTAGAGTATTTTTTGGTTTCATTGGAATATCACCAAATAAATTGGAGAAATTAACAGACCGATATGAAATGTTGCAATGTTTATTATGTTAACAAGTGTCTGCTTGAACTGACAGTTTAAAGGGTTGAGCACTCAGTTTAAATTTGAAACAAAGAAGAACACAAAAGAAAGATAAAGACGTGAAGATGTGTCAATGCTACTTGGAGGGCTTCTGCAGGGTCCTCGTGTGTTTGGGGGGAACAGAGTTTAATGTCCCCTCTACAGATGAACATTTGAAATACAGATGGCGGGCTTTCATTTCACAAAACTCTGGGATGTTTCAAATCTTTCACAGAGAAACATCTGACTTGGTAGACAGTTTTGATCAAGTCTCCGTCTTAGTTGATTCTCTCATATCATTTAATATGATTAGATTATAATTCAAGAGTCATCCATTCATGACTGTTTCCTTTGAAGATATAAAATGCCTCACTGGATATAAAAGAAAGTTCTCCCAATTAGATCCCAACTTGAAATAGCTAATGAATCTCGTGTTCTTTTGATGGCAACGCATAAACTTTTACAAACAGAAAACAATTGAAAGTATTAAATAAAAACTCAGAAACAGATGGCAATATAAAATGCAAACAAACAAAGTGTGTAGTAATTGGTTCTCTATTGTTATTTCAGTCTCTCAGAAACAAATTGTCTGACATAAGCTATGACACTTCCAAACAATGCAAAATTACATTTCTTTTTACATTGCATCTGCGTTTTTTGTGTGATATACAGAAAGTTATCACCGACCAGAATCATGGACATTTCCTTTGAGTGGGCAGTAGTAACTGTAAAACTTGTTTCAAAAATATATTTTTACTGTAGGTTTCCTTTAAATAATGTATGTATCTAATGTTAATGTACCTGCTATCTACTATCATAGAAAGGCCTGCTTTCAAAGTGGGACCAGATTTACTGTGACTAAACGTCTTCATTAGTGACCATTTACTTTCATTCACTCCTTTAAAGATCATGTTTCATGTACTTCAACCAAAGCCTAATGACTTCCAAAGAAGTTGCAGATTGTGTCTTTCTGTGTGTTGGTCATCCCATGAAAACTCATTAGGTCTGTCTTTGACAGCCAGGTCACAGAAGTGTATCTGTCTTCTGGGCAGGGCTTTTTTACATTTCAGTTTCTTCAGCGTCTATCATTTTGTGCAATAATTGGTTTTAATGAAAGCTCATTGCTTGCATTAATTCAACGCAGAGTGGGGACCTTCTAGAGACTGATGACAAATAACACTAGATAATCATTCATTTTAACCTTTTAACCCTAGCAGTTATCACCAGGTGGAGGGACGCTGTGGGGCACATAGGCCTACAACACATTTACACATCGTTCATAACCTATCTGAACACATGGGAAATTCTTATTATGGAAGTATTATGAAATTGATTTATATATAAATATATAATTATAAATACAAAATTATTGGAATTTGTACCGCATCGAACAAATAAATATATTTAGTATATTAATATCATTTGGATATACTTTAAAAATCATAATATCTGTTTTAAAGTACAATATACTATGTTTTTAAATAGTTTTTCGGGGACGATACAAGAATGACGTTTATTTTGTTGTGTGGCTTTAATACTACTTCCATTAGATCCATTGTATATTTACAGAATAATGATCGAAATAACCTTGGTATTTAAGTGAGCATTTTCACATTGTACATCATGATCAGGTACTTTATTTATTTATTTATTTAACATTTTCATCCGAAACTTTGGAACACTTGAATATGATTTGAAATATTATTTTATTATCATTAGTAAAAGGTTTTTCTTCTACTTATTCGTATGTGAGATGTATTCAGTTCGGCGCATACTATTTACAGTCATTTGGTAATGTTACAAAAATAATTAAAAACATTATATTTGTTCAACTAATATCTGATATAAGATATTCCACAGTCATCTGATGTCAAAGATCAATTGTATTTTACAACAGGAAAATATGAACCAATGTAATTCCTTTTTTTACTGTTTGTCCATGATAAAATATCCATACCACAATCAATGGAATACAAAAATATTTGGCAAAAATATTTAAATACGCTGTTCTTCGGTAAAAAAATATTTAATTTGGCTTAAAATGACATCCAGAGCAATAAGAAATATGTGAACCACAGTATTTTGCCAGTTAAAAAAATTGCCATATTAACGTTTCAGCATATACTTACTGAGGTAAATGGACAACATATTTAAGCATATACTTACTGAGGTAAATGGACAACATATTTAAGCAAACACTTACTGAGGTAAATTGACAACATATTTAAGCATATACTTACTGAGGTAAATGGACAACGTATTTAAGCATATACTTACTGAGGGAAATGGACAACGTATTTAAGCAAACACTTACTGAGGTAAATTGACAACATATTTAAGCATATACTTACTGAGGTAAATGGACAACGTATTTAAGCATATACTTACTGAGGGAAATGGACAACGTATTTAAGCATATACTTACTGAGGTAAATGGACAACGTATTTAAGCATATACTTACTGAGGTAAATGGACAACGTATTTAAGCATATACTTACTGAGGTAAATGGACAACGTATTTAAGCATTTACTTACTGAGGTATTTCTGTCCGTGTCATAGTCAGTGTAACACAGAAAAAGAAACACACAACTAAAATGGCGGCGCTCGCACTTCTGTCTCCCTGTACGGCGATCCGCTCAGACTCAAACCAAAACCTGTAACCTTCTAATGAACTGAACATGCTGTGGGAGCAAAAACAGATATTAGCAGTTAACATTTTGAAGACGCAAGCAATATTTTCTTCTTATTATATTTCTTGTGGGTGCGGGTTGTTTTCCGCATCGCAAAAGGGAAAATGGCGCCGTGGCATATTGCCTGTTCGGCCATTTTAACATCGTTCCCACATGCCCCCCCCCACGCAGAAGTCATCACAATGCTTGTTATGATATTTGTTTGTGTGTGCGGTTCATGTCATTCTCTGTCTTTGAGTGGGGACCTGTCCGCACGTTTCCGTGACCACCGTTCAGAGAGGGCAGCAGGAGTGGCAGGTGTAGCCGACAGAAGCGCAGCTTTTCAATAACCTCCGCGTGAGTGAGGGGCATGTTTTCGCCGACACGTAACCGCTCGGATCAATGCCAACAGTCTTAACACCTGTGCCGGTGGTGAACTGCCCCATTAAATGTGTGAAACGGTGACCAGACATGGCGGCAGGTGACGTCAGAGGGGATGTTGGGGGCACACACAGGAAGTGTGTGCCGTTTTTTTTGCCCACCTCTTAGCCCGGGACAACAAAAGGAGGGTTATATAACTTTACGTTTTTCGCCTGCCATTTTAATTTGCCCGTGTCCCCCTGAGCAGGGACTGTAATCTTCCATTCAGCAAAATGGGTCTCCATTATATAACCAGTGGCCCGCCAACATCCTGCCGCTTGTTTATGGTGACATCTTGTTGCCGGGGCGATGGGGTCCTGCCAGTGTGCCGTCTTTATTAGTCTTCATGCACGGCTGGCATGGGCACATCCCGGCAGTGTCACCGCCACCCCTCCCCTGTCCCTCCGCTGTCCCTCCCCAGGCCTGAGATCCACATTGATAGGCGGCTCAGGGCAGACTGACAGTCTGGTCTGGAGGCAAAGTGAACACAGATTTAACGCTCCAAAGGACAGCGATTCTACTCAGGCATTCAGACGGCCCACTATTGACGCCATGCTCCTCTCATGACTAATTAATGATTGCAGAGCTCTCTTTTCTGCCCTGAAATCATGTATAATCACGCTCACTTACCAAAATGTCAGCCTTTGATCACATTTAGACAACGGAAATGCGGGCCGTTCTTACGTTGTACTCTACTGGGTCTGTGAAAGGGAGCAGAATTACCAAAGTTAATTCTGCTGCAAACAAACAAGACAGTGACCCGTCCGTCCTTCAACCATCCCAGCCGTACTTTCAAAAGATGGCCTCGGGGAAACGACAAAATATGAAATGATTTCTGTGATGTCATGGGAAGAGCATAGCTGTCCGTTTAGCTAAATAATAAAACACTAAATAATCCAAATGTGGGTCCTGCTGAGACTGATTACCTTTTAATCTGAGGGATGAATTCCTTATTCTGGGCAGCAAAGTTTCCTCCCCGGGAGCAGCAGGAGGCGCTGTAAAGCAGTTAGCCCTTTGATATGGCAGCACAGGCATAAGCCAACATGGCTGACGATGGGGGCGGGGTTACATTTACCTTCCGGAGGCTCTGCAAGTTAATGCAACATTAACATTGGATGAGCTTTTCTGGAGCCTGGAGCGTCTATATTAAAGAGACACTGCCTGCCCCCCCCCCCGCCCACTAGGCTGGCGCAGCAACACGGACGGCCTGGTTTGACCTCAGCCCACCATCCCAAAGTCAGAGCCTACTCTACTGTAAAGACCTGGCGCTGTGGTGTTAGCATCAGAACGTGCCTGTTTAATAACTAGGCATTTCTTTCTCAGCGGAATTAATTTTTGAATCCATCAGCCTCCCGCATGTGCATTCTGCAATGCAAATGGTTGCTTCTTCATCAGCATTGTCATCGTTTTGATCACATTTACGTTGTTCACGTTTGTGTTGATATTTCCAGGAGGAGGCATCTGTACCGAGCATCTCCCGAGGATTGTGTTACGTGCCGTTTCAGGTCATTTCAATCCCAAAGTATTTTTTTCCAGTATGTTTGTGGTAGATATTCTGGGTACGGCACGCCCGGGGGGTTTGACGAAAGAAACACACAAGGTTTTGAAGCTTGTTTGGTTTCACTGAACCCCAGTTTAGGTCTAGAAGGATGGAATAACTTAATGCAAACCGGAGAGACCGTCTTCTGCCTTGTGTGGAGTGGTATCGCAAACAAAATGCTATCAAAATTCATTCTGTCGGCAGGACAAACCTAGTTAGCTCTTACAGACCACATACACAATTACACGGATACACAAAACCACATCCACATCCACAACCTCACAAACACACACACACACACAATTTACATGAAGTGATTTATTCGATTTGTCAAAAGGTTTATGTGCCGCATTAAGATGCAAGAAATATTATCATTGGTGTAAAATGTAATTAGACACTGAACAGAAACATTATTTCCATTACAATGAGGAAAACCGTTGAAATATTTTCAGATAGTGATAGTTAACCAAATATTATATGGGAATAATAAAAGATATTTGCTGTAACCCTCTTGAGGCTTCCTAACTCTTAACATCCAATGGCCCAGTTTTCCGAACAGACTGGGGAATATTGGGAATTTGACAGCTAATTTCCTACTAACCAACACTAGCAAAGCAGTCATTTTCTCACTTCCCCTCAGTCATACAGATGATGGTGGCAGACAGATCACTTGCCATGTAGACGCGGTGGATGTCCTGGTTCTGTCCAGATGGTGCTCGTCTGTGCCCGGCTCTCCTGTGGTCAAACCAGACATTGCCGGGTTGTTGTCGTACATGCTAGTTTCCTGCACAGAGCAAAGGTCACGTCGTACCACAACCACAACCAAGACGAGAGAGCATCCGCCAGGATTCAAACGTCTCGTACTGTACTGTGATTTAACAGGATACCAGCAGAGTGTGTAATTAACACAGTCAGGGTCGTTTTTATTAACAGTTTCAGACATAGTTGCACTTAAACATTTCTGACTAAGCCGCTGTGTATTTTGTGCAAACTATCATTTGATTTGAAATTGGTATCGTCAGATAATTTGAGCAAAAGCTCATGAAGAGCAATTACATATTCCTCAATAAGTCTGTGCCTGTAAATCTAGCAGATGAATGTGGGAGTGGATGGTTTGTCTTAAGTATTGTCACTGCGTTTTTAAACTGCTTTTGATATGATAGCGTATCCTGTCTTGGTAGAAGTGGTCTGTGTTGTCCTCCACACTGCTGCCATCACATGGCTGTGTTTTTCCATCTAGATCAGTTACGTCTGTGGCTATGAATTACGTCTGTAGCTATGAATTACTTGGGTGGTTATGAATTACGTCTGTAGCTATGAATTACTTGGGTGGCTATGAATTACGTCTGTAGCTATGAATTACGTCCGTGGGTATGAATTACGTCCGTGGTTATGAATTACGTCCGTGGATATGAATTACGTCCGTGGATATGAATTACGTCCGTGGTTATGAATTACGCCTGTGGTTATGAATTACACCTGTGGTTATGTATTAGCTGCAGTACAATACAGCACAGAATGACCAATGGAAAAACGAGTTCCTGTTCTCTTTGTTTTCTTTCCAAGGTCAAAGGGCAGCCTGAAATGAGGTATTACTGATTCATTGAAGCCGTAGTGTCTGATAGCATCATGGCAGCCTTGGCTTACTAGGGTCTCACTGCTGCAGATCCTTCACAGAATCCACTTCTGCTGAGGGAAGCAGTATTTTGTGTCTCCCGGGCCCATTAAGAACCCAACGCACATCACAGAGGGCACTGAGAGAACAACCAGGGGAGAGAAGGGGG
>JACXGJ010006613.1:15683-33783 GCA_016801105.1 Esox niger | reverse complement strand
TCATCCATCTCCATCCTCCACCCATCCCAACCTTCTCGTCCATCTTCATCCTCCACCCATCCCAATTCTCGTCCATCTCCATCCTCCACCCATCTGTCCCTCTCGTCCATCTCCATCCTCCACCCATCCCGACTCTCTCGTCCATCTCCATCCTCCACCCGTCCCGACTCTCTCGTCCATCTCCATCCTCCACCCACTAACTATAAAGCCACGGGACCTCTACACCTCCACCTCTTTGACGTTCACTTATGTATGATTTGCCAGAAGTGCTTCTTTTCTTCCGCTCATCTTGTTTCTGTCCTCTACTCATGTGTATCTCACCTCTTCTCTTGCCTGGGCTTCCCTCTACACTCCTTCTTTTCTCCTCACTCCTGAAGGAAATGGAAAATAGAGTGTGTGACAGAGAGATAGAGAAAAGTGTGAAAAGAGTATTGCCTTGTAGTGTTACACTGCACCAGCTAATCTAGTTTTTCAGAATTTACTCGCAAGCGCGTGCGTGCGTGTACGAGCCGACACTGTCTTGAAGCCAATTCCACCTGGTTCATCAGACACGAGAGAAAGAGAGACCCCATCAGAGACACATTCGTCTGCTGTAAGTACAGGCCAGCATTGCTACATTTAAGCTATAACAATACGTGAAAATGATTTATTAGCATAAACACGAGCACGTCGTGTGGACAGCACGGCTCTGTGAGGTAGCGAAAAAAGGTGTATTATGTATGAGTGTATATTAGTATGTCATTGATCTATAGATTGTAATGTGTCAGGGTTCACGGTAAGGGCTAGATGACAATTGTGTGTGTATGTCATGTGGTGTCATAACACAGCCAATCACCTCTTCTGAACAACACGAATAAACCTACCAATCACTCCAGGGCATTATTCCAAAGTCACTATGAATTATTGATCATATACAGCATATGAGATACCGCGCATGTGGTTACTGCTCAACCTTTCTTGATTATGCCTTCCTGTTTGTCTTCCTACTTCCTTTGTCTAAACACACTCTGATGATTGAAATAGGCCGAGTCACATTTAACAGTGATTTGTTCCGCCTCATTTCTAATTATATATAAAAAATATACATATTTTATTGTAAGGCAAAATACATGTAATCAAATAAATGTGCTGACATACTGTATAATGTTTATATTTTTTTCCCTCACAATTTTCACTGTTTTCCAAATCATGACACTAAGGTCATCTGAAAGCCCTTCTGAGGGGCCATACAAACTAAGGTATAGTGATTTCCCACTAGCACAGAGGAGACAAGAAACTGGGAAGACCAGCTAAACAAAAAATTATGATGTCTGTTCCATTCCATGCAGCCTTTTCTGAGTCAACTGTCAAACGTGTCAAGAATAAAAAGGAATGAAAAACCATTCTGAAAAAATATGCTCCAAGATTCTTGATTGAAGGTGACTTTACGAGCTGACAGAGAAGTCGGTTGAGCTCGTCCAGGTTTGGACAACACGTTAAATATCTAAAAACGCAAATAAAACATTACTACGATTAAGCATGTTAGGACATTGGCAAACCCTAACAAAGGAGCTGGACTTCACCCGAGACTTGCGCCGTGTAAAACCCAACAGACAACTGTGTCCCAGGCAGTCCCAGGCTGCGACGCCAGACCACGTGATCTGTTCCAGCTGTTTGACTGAAGACGCATTAGTGAAGGAAACAGATATGACAGCCATTACGCGGCTCATCAGCGCACCGAAGAGGATAATGGGCGGAGTGGAAATTAATCGCGCAAGACCGCTCCAATGTGATGCCGATGAAGACGATGATTTCTTGAGGGCGACGCATGTCTGAGTAGAAACGCAGGGTGTTAAAGAAAGGCGACAAAACAAATCAAGAGATTGTGACCCAGGAACAGTGGGCCCTGCCTCCATAGTCCCATCACATGTCCGACGCAGGTGGAGTCATCGGAACGCGTCGCCTCTGACCTTACCCAGGAGCGGCTCCGCCACGGCCGTGACCGCGCACACCCGTTTATCTGAGGATCGTCCACGCAAATTTTCCGACACACTGTGTGTTGTCTATCAATGTATATCAGAGGAATGCGCCGTCTTGGGTGGATAACCCCTTTGATAATAAGCTACCACTTCACGTAGAAAGCAGATGTCAGGTGTCAGCATAGTTCTATAACACACACACTCATACAAATTATAATACGCACACACACGCCTATGGGACAAGTCCTGAGGTATTTTCATAATTCTCCATTGGGTATTGGGTAATGGTAGATTAAACCAGTGTACGACGTCTCTGCAATACAAATCGCTCTTTAAGCGGCCATAAGCCACGCGGATCGTGTGACGGTCGCAAACTTTCCATTTTGAAAAATAATCCCTGTATTCACATCACACCGTCGCTGGGAGGCTTGGTTTCATTATCAGGCGCTGGCACAGTGGAGGCGGCCATCTTGAATTACTGCTCAGAAAGCCAGAGGCCTCCGGGTGAGAAGAGGCATGGCTGTCTGTGCCGTGAAATAAGTAACGCTCAGCGGATTTAAGAGAAGTTAGGGTCTCTAACCGGGACAAAATCATGTTTGCTGGAACATCAATGGCACATTAGCAGGCAACGTATTGTCAATGTAATGCACTACTTTAACCAGGGCCTGTAACACAAAGTAGTGTACAATATAGGGAATAGAACACCATTCAGGGCGTAGACATTGTCTCTACTTTAACCAGGGCCTGGAGCACTTGGGAAGTGCTTATGTAGACACTGTCTCTCTCTCTATTCATTTTTATTCAATTAAAAGGGTTTTATAGGAATGTAAAAAACGTTTACATTGCCAAGTAAATTTAAAATAGAAATATACTGAATACACAAGAAAATAAATGTTTTGTCTATTGTTGTAAATCTAACCTTTCCCTCTGTTTGTTGACCTCTTTCTTTCTCTTTGCTTTTCTCTCCATCAATTACTCCTTTTGTATTGCTCTCTCTCTCCCTTTTTCCTGCTCAACCTCCCCTAACCTCTCACTGACTTCCTCTCCAAATCCATTAGATTCATTTAGATGTGAAATATGAAATCACTCACTGTGCCTAACAGGATCTAACTTTGGTCCTCCCCTCATGGATTTCAATGACGTTGAGGATAAATATTACTTCACTAATAATAGTATGATTAAACATCTCCTTCTATCTCTTGCTCCCACATGTATCTTCACCTAACCCCTAACCCACTAAGAGAGACATGTAGTGACCCCACCTCAGGTGGGTCAGTCTTACCTGTCACAAAACACCACGGTATAAAGATCAGTCCTCACCAGACAACAACATTACCCCTCATCACAGGACCATCTAGAGTTAATTTACAGGGAGAGATATAGGTCAGTATTTGGCATGACTCCTGAGAAGGTGTTGGTATGCCAGGAGCGACAGGGGTCAGTTTGGCACATCACCTGGCTGTGGAGAAGGAATTTGAAACGTGAAAAACACAACGGCACGGTCTCCAGGGAGAACCATGGTCTCTGGCGGGGGGGAGGTGCAAGAGAGGAGAAAAGCCAGAGAACAAAGGAGCAAAGGAGAGTATGCGAAACGGTCAGAACATTGATAAGGTTGTCCTGAGAGTACAGACAATCCTGAAACCAGTAAAACCTGAGTCCTTATTTTCAAACCCACCTTCTCCTTGTCTCCTGTTCCAACTTCAGCACCGCACTGTGATACGCTGTTTGGTTCAGTTCGTTAACCCATCCTGTTACCTTATCATGTACAGATGAACACACGGACCCCTGACTTGCCTTGTGTCCTTTGAAAGCGCTGTCAGAGAACCTGACATGCTCACAGCATTTCCCCCGTGTGCTTTCTCTAGCAGTACAGTATTTTCATTTGGGCTGACTGTCGCCACAATGGATTATGGGTTGTCGGCGAGCAGCTGATGACTCATAGTCGTGCGCTGATGGAATCTTTCGGATAGATCCCTGTGTTTACTGTGAGAGTTGCTGAGGCCCCCTGCTGATTTCAGACATTGTCAGGTGTTAATATGTCTCAATTACAGGACACGTAGCGCAGCGCTGTGGCGCCATCTTTAGGACCGTCTGGCCCGTGGCCTACCACAGGTAAAATCGAGCAAAATCTAACACGATACAGCGATGTGTCGACATTCCCTGACGAGGAAGTCATGGTGGAGTACGTTCCAAAGGCCAACCTGTCCAGGTCTGAGCGCTGACCATGCTATTGGCTGGCTGACTGTGAGCTCCGTAGGGCGTGGCAAGTTGACCGCCGGTGGCGATGGCGGGGGGGGGGGGGGGGGGGGGGGGGGGGGGGGGGGGGGGGGGGGGGGGGGGGGGGGGGGGGGGGGGGGGGGGGGGGGGTTGCTGTAGCGATTAGGTGGCCTGGGTGTCTGCAAGGTGCCAAGGTGGTCTGTCAATTAAGCATTTCATCTCATTGACTGGAATATGGCAAACCCTCATTTCTTACACATAACAAACTCCCTGGTAATACAGCTCGACACGACTGCCGGAGTATTGACAACCACCCTAGAAACATAAACACATCACATGACTCGACACATAGAGACACAGAATCAGCCTCAAACTTTGAACCTTCACTGAAGACTAATTTATTCAGTGGGGCCAGGGACGCCGACAGGATCCCAGGGCCCGAGAAAAATCTTAACGTTTAGGACGAGCAAAATCATTTCTAAATTACAATGATGTTAAAACAGGTCATAAACGTTTATTATTTCATGTTTTAGCTAGGTAGTACTAAATACCAAGATTGACTAACTAATAAATTATTATATTTAAGCCAAACAAATGGACCCCCCGAGGCCTGGGCCCGGGACAACGTTACCGGTTGTCCCCCCCGTCAGCATCACTGAGTGGGGCAATGCAAAACCCCCAAAGGGTTGTTTGTTCTAATCCCCCTACCACCAAGGTGAGCGCTATGTTGTTCTGTCACTGGGCAAGACAGTTCACCCTAATTTTTCTTCCTCCCTTGTAAAATTCCCAGAGGTCAGTGCTGAAAACAAGAATTGGTTCTCAGTCCCCTTGCCTGGTTGTTCATCAACCCGTGTTTCTTTTTTGGTCATTCCCCTGACAAATGGTGAGGAAAGAGTGATTGGCCCTCAGTAGCCACCCTTATTCTTTACTCATTGTCCGTTCACAAGACACAGCTTTTCATCAGATCCTCAAGACGTCCCAGTGAATATTCGATCTCTCCATCCTGCAAGTTACGCAGTGAGTTCTTGGGATCCACTAGAACCAGTTATCAGTTGCATTTCTAACAGAGTTGGATTGTTCTTGGATTTCAATGTAATTTTGGCCATGGAATATTTGAAACAACCAAGTATTCAGTTTTTGTTTTCTAGATCTTTCTTCTTTTCTGTGTGGTAGCCTTTGTTTAAATTGATCCATACAATACATAAAATGTTAATTCACTATCCAACAAAGAAAATAATAGATAAATATTTCTAAATCTCCCAAAACATGGCACTGCATTCAAAATGGATGTTGGTTTTGAAATTTCACCAAATAATTTAGTTAAATAACAGCAAAATAAACCAAAAAGTATTGTTGTCCATGTTTTTTGTCACTAATACCTGACGCCAAAGGTAATGGACAGTCATAACCACCGCAAAAGAAGAACGACCCTCTTGTACACGTTGCCTCTCATGATAATTTAACATCAAGCAGATTTAGACTGGCCCGCTGGGCTTAAGTCACACCGACCCAATCTAGCTTTGCCAGAATTGACCAATGGCCAGTTGATCCTTGGCCTGTCCTGCTAGATAAACCGTGTCTTGGCACTGAGTGCACATTGGCAAGGGTCCAATTGCTAACGGAATAATCTAGATAGCGCTGTCTTGTTACGCTCTGGTACACTTCTATTGCTTCCATTAAATTGCTCCGCTGTTTCCCATCAATGCAGATGCTGACAACGGCAAATTTGGACAGTGAATTGACTAAAACAGCCCGTCTCCTGCACTAGACTATGCCGCAGCAGCTCTTTCTTAAGAAGCCCGTGTTTATTCAGGCAATTACCCTAATTGCTCCCTGGTCACAAACAACACCAACTGTGGGTTGTAAGGCTAAAGCTTACTATAGGCGAAAAGAAAATACTTATTCTATTCTTCACACCACCTCAGGCACGCGCGCTCACCTGGCAACGGTTGCCTTGCGGCGAGACGGAACGCCTGCGAGAAGCCCCGTTCTGCGGATGAACGGCAGCGTTGCGATAAACGGACACGGTTCACACTGAAACATGATGACACAGAGAGGCAGAGCTTTATAAATGCAATAGAGGAGTCAATCACAGAAACAAATCTGTTCCCTTTCTTTTCCTAAACGGCCCCCTCTCTCCAGTCCTCAGTCCGCAGGTCTATCTTATCCACTGATTGAATAAACAGGCTTTGGGCAATCTAGTTATTAGTCGTCGTCTGTCACAGCCCAGACAGTTTGTGCATTTGTAGTCGGGGCAGGGCCACGTCGCTTTCCCGCCGCGAGTCATCATCATCATCATCATCAGCGACAGCGCGAGACGTCTGACAGAGGGCTGTAATCAATGTAATCTCAACCCTCAGTGTGGCGACATTGTGAAATGTGTGGCATGACTGCAGAGGAACTTGTCTTGAATGTGTGCGTTCGGGTGTGCCTGTATTTGTGTGTCTGTGTGTATCTGTGTGGGTGATTTTTGCAGTGTGAAGTGATTTGTCTAGAGTGAAAACACCGGGAAAGGTCACATTAGGGGCTGAGTAGAGTTGAAGTCAGACATGAAAATAACAGATACATTTTAATCTGCTTCTTTTTACCGACAAAATACAAGAGAAATCGAACCTTTACTTGAGGTTAAGTTGTCACAAATAACGGCGCCCTGAGAAATTCCTCTGAAACAAATCTTACAGAAATAGAGTATCCTCCTAAGTTTCAAAGTAAGGGATGGTCAGGCAGGAAAAAAAGACCAATCCCCATTGTGAAGTATGGCGCTGGATGTGGTGTTGTTGCACAGTTTGGTTTCCAAAGGCAATGGTTAGAAAACATACATCTCAGGAACACATGAGCTCAAGTTCAGGTTTCGACTCTATAAAGTTGGTGGCAGCTCAGTTGACATTCCTTTCCGTGTTACCGTAGACTTGTTTTTAACACTGATGTAACTTGATTTCGAACTGACGTTCAGCGGCACCCTGCCATGCCTTTAGGAATTCAATTACACATGAACTGCGGAATACGTCGCTTTATCTGTATACTCGAGGGTCACGCATCACAAGCTAACGTCCTCTTTAAAACTTAGTTTGGCCTGTTAAAATTATCAGCACATGCAAATCGGATTAGGCTCCGTTGTCGGTCAGAGTCGGCTAAGAAACAAATAGAGTATGACTATGACCAGCAAGAAATACACATTTCGGGTCAAAACCTTGCGGACCTGCTTTTCTTTCCGTCTGGCGATGATTCAAGGGACTCTTAAAGGGGTACACACCAAGTAATCGTCATGACTAAGGTTCTGTGCAGACGATGACATTCATATTTCTCATTGTATATACATATTAGCAACGTGGGTGAGAAGAGATGAGAGGTTAATACATCTAAATGTATGATGAGGAACATTTTTATAAGTGCTGCAAAGTGACACACTATACCGGCCCACCATTAAGGTGCGCCACTGTTAAAAGCTGGAAAACCGCTGGTGAAGTAAACCCACGCTTGTGAGTGGGGAAACCTAGTTCTCTCATATAAATGAGAACGCATTATCTTTGCAACACGACGAAAACTAATCGTGATTATAGCAGTTTCAAATGGTTCGCTGTGCTCAATCTTTTATCCATGGACATTCGCACTACAGTCATGTTACATGACGGATGATAGTTCATACTATCAACAGCGACCAAAACATTGTAGGGCATTGATCCTGCTCTCATCTTCACATTTACGTGTTAGTCATTTAGATGCTAATGCACATTCAGGGATGTGTTCACTATAAGCCCAAACAGTAAGATTTTACTGGTCAGTTGGCGTCCCCAGTTAAATAATCAGATGCTAAACTCAATCAATTACCTTCATAAACAACATACAAAACTGAGTTTTCGAAATCAGCGATAGTTCCATTACATCGCATATCTCCTCCGTTCATTGAAAAATGTTGCTTTCTGCATTATGATTCACTTTCTACGGTCTTAATTTTCCCCGTTTAATCAGTCACTCGTCACGGATACATTTTTACCCGCCGTCTCATGCAAAGTTAATATTCTATCTCTCCAAAGTTGGCGGCAGCTCAGTTGCCATTCCTAGTGTTACAAATAAACATGCATGAGTAGGACTGAAAAACCGTATGACGGATCGGGACAATGAGTAAACACAACACGCTGCGAGCTGACGCTGTGAAGTCAGTTTCATTTAGACACTGACATGACAACCTAAACATTTGCATATAAATTATATGCCGTTGTTTGCGTGTGTCTAAGAAACTCATTAAACACGTTTGTCCATGATCATGTTGTTGGTTAGTTCTCCGTAAGGCTCGTTAAGGGCCTGAAATTCAAATGTCATTACACATCCGACGGATCGACAGTGACTCTAGAATAATACGTCAGCCGATTCCGCGAATGTACAAAAAGACGTCAGTAGACTAACAGTGCAGTGGACAGCCTCTTTTGCTGCCGTAGAAATCAGGTGTTGTTGAATAAAGTAAAACCCCGTTAGCTCGACTAAGCATAAAATAGGACCCATCGGTCTCACTTAGCAACGACGCCTCAACGATAAGAAATACGGCAAAACATTACTTTTTTTCAACACAGTGCTGAAATGAAACGTTCGCTCCTCCAGTGTTTTTGTATGAGAAAGGTCTGAGTGGTAATAGAGATAATACTGTATGGTCCCGTCACAGGCCACGTAGTAACAGACGTCTCGAACAAGTAACAATGACTTCAAAGGACAATAGGCCAACTGACACACACATCTCATTCGTTTCCTTGGAGCTGTACTGTGGTCAGACCGGTACCGACTTGGCCCTCCGCGGGTAACTCCGGATGACCTGGTTCATTGGAAATGTGATCATTTCTCCCAAACGTTTCCCAATATATTGGGCTGAAATTGGAGATGGAAAGAGCCTCTGGTTCTTCCAATTGCATTACGTTTTTTACGAATGTATTCCTTTGTCATGGTAGGCTATTAATACGCCGAAATGTAGCCTACTCTTTTGACAGGTAGGTAGACAGGTAGGCTGCGCTAATGCAGCGCGAGACAATGTGATTGACAGCTCTGGTCACCCAGTGATAGACGTTAGTCCCAATTCAGTCTCCGCATTTCTTTACCGACTGCTGAAATCACGGTGCGGTGGCGGTTCGAAAGTATCTCCAGATAAAGAACATTCTGTGTCAGCATTTCAGAAACCGTAGTGCGGGTACCCATATACATCTAATCCGTAACGGACGTGCGTCAGAGGCGCCACAGTCCACGCATCTGGAAAAGGTATCTCACACACCAGTTTCATTCTTATGCAATATGCATACACATATTTAATCCGTCCCAGTGTACCATCTACATAGTGAACAGTCTTCACTTTCCAAAATGTTTATTTTAGTATTTTCAAACGTGTCACTGTGTCAATTTAACCCGCTGCTCTCTTTTAGGAGACAGGTGGGCTATTTCGCATATACATCGACTCCTCTTACTGACAATATAGTGACATCTAAAGGTGGGACGCGACATTGCAATAGTTAGACCAGAAAGGTTATCTGAGCAGTAGAACTTTTTATGCGGAACAACAGCAAGTTCAAACAAAACCAACAGTTTACTTCCGAGTATAGGTTAGACTCCCTTCTCAAACACACCCTGCTGGAAAGGAGTCGCAGACAGACAGATGTAATCCAACAAGCTGTGGGAATATAGTTTTTCTACAAAATATAACCAGGGACGTTTGAACCTAGGGACGTTTTTGAATAGAATAGAGATATTGATTTGAATGTACATTTATTTTTTCTTCTTTCTGTTTAGTTTGGCATAGAGTAGGCTACTTTAACTTTTTCTGCAGCTACCTGTGTGGACTTGTCCCCGAGCTGCTGCGCATGTAACACGGCCCACCCGAAGAGGTACACTTTTATGCCGTGATTTATTGTCCACTCTCTCAGAAACGGTTTGGGACCGATATAACGGGTCAGGATGTCTGGCAACGAGAGGATTTCCCGTCTCCTCAAGGAGCTTATGCAGCGACCGGGCAACGACAAGTGTGCAGACTGCGGGATGCCTGGTAAGCTTCATACTGTTCAGCAGTTAGAGGATAACGTGTGAGTTGAAGAGCGATTTGGCATTAAACAGGCTCCGACATGTATAGGGAGAAATATGCCTTTCAACTACTACAAGTCCTACCTTTGGGGTATTGCTGTAGCTGAGAAATGTTGATTTCACCATATAGACCTTGTAGACATTCTGAGTTTAATCAGTCCAGATTTAGTGTTTAGACTAAGAGACCGTTTCCAAAGAATATCAGTTGCGTTATCAGGGGTAAATAGTGTTGGCCTGGGATTGGCACAAGACATACTTTCAGTGATTTATTAATTTAATAGACCTATTGCCATATAATAATTTTAATCATATTACAATTAATTAAAATCCACATTCTGATCCCATTGGATTATGTCTCGCCGGCCTACACTGTGCGGTTCCCATTACACTGATAATTCCATTGAACTATTCAGCAGTCCCTTTCCAGACATGCTAATTTTTAATCCTTCGCAGTTGGAATTCTGTGTCGGGTATTCAAGCTCACCCAACTATTGAAAAGGAACACGCCTGACATTGCGCTTGTTATCGTGTCATTATCACAATTAAGGTGGTTAAGAGGGAACGTTCGCGTCATTACGGCCATAGGTGCGCTGGCTTACCAAAGGCCTACGTACCGTCGATCAGTGATGTAATAAAGCGCGTGGTCGGGACTTTCTCAGACTGATTCTCAGTGTCTGAGACACGGTAAAAGCCAAAGGCACACATAAAAGCGACTGTGGCCTGCGTGCGTCATTGTAGAGCTGTGGCGGGCACCCATCTGTGTGTGATAGGTTGAGCAGTAAGGTGTGGTCCAATTAGAGTAAACACAACCTGGGAGGGAGAGAGTTCAGAACACAACCTGCAGGTCAATCTCTTTTTCTTTCTCCGAGGCCTTTTTGCGTCAGTTTTGTTTGTGTTCAGGCATGTAGGTTCAGCGGGGGTACAGAGAGAAAGGTGGACTCAGGGATTGAACCCCAATTGTTTGTAGATACGCAGGTGCGTCACCCCTAAAACTCAGGCTCTGCACACCTGCATGGCTTATAAACAACATTTAACGTGGTCAAAGAAAAAGCGTGTCACCCTGAGGAGGGGATCAGACACATTATAAGCTTTTTTTTATCTTGTGGCTGTTCTGGGTACCCAAATTGGATCTCAAGCTATTTCAGTCAGCTGCGTGAAAACCTTATCGCAGAATGCTTACAGGAATCAGGCTTGTCTCAGTCCCGATTTTCCAGATGTTATCTTGTGCCATAAAAATGCCCTTGAAAGCAAATGCATCTCTGTGTTTCACTTTGTCATCTCTCTCCACGTCTCCATCCTCTCTGCATCTCCTCATCTCTCTTTCCTTTCTCTTCTCTGCATCTCCTCATCTCTCTTTTCTTCCTCTTCTCTGCGTCTCTCCATCTCTCTTTCCTTCCTCCTCTCTGCATCTCTCCACCTCTCTATCCTCCCTCCCAAACTCCCTCCCTCCCTCCCTCCCTCCCTCCGTCCGTACTTCTTGCAGATCCTAGTTGGGGCTCCTGTTCCCTTGGAGTGTTTATCTGTGTTCAGTGTTCCGGGATCCACAGGAATATTCCTGAAATCGGCATGAAGGTCAAATCCCTTAGCCTCTCCAGGTGGGAAGACCAGGAAGTTGAGGTTGGTTCCCAAAATTCTTAAAATTGGGAATATCATATTCCCCAGAAACAAGAATATCCAACTAATGTACATTTCGACAAATCCAATCAGACACAAACCAGATTTCAGATGCTTGTTTTAACCCCGGTCTGGAGACATTTTATGAATGAGTCACAAACCAGTTACAGACTTGACACGACTCTGGAGGGATTTGCAAGGCTTGTTTGATCATCGTCCATGGAAACAGTTGATCCCTGTCGTGTTTCAGTATACCCGTTCTGCTGTATACAGGGTGTCAAATTGAACACCAACAGGGAGACTTTGGACAGTTCTGGAAACATACAGTTATGACTCAGCCACCCTCTAGTGGGTCCCTTCACTTCTCTCTTGCTGTGTGTGTCCGTACGTGTGTGTGTGTTTTTGTGTGTGTGTGTGTGTGTGTGTGTGTTACAGTTTATGGCGGAGAATGGAAACAAGTTAATGAAGCACAAGTACGAGGCTACAGTTCCTGTCTACTACTACAGACCCACTCACAAAGATTGCCAGTAAGTGTGTGTATATAGGAGTGTGTGTTTGTGTGTGTGTGTGAGTGTGTGTGTGTGTGTGTGTGTGTGTGTGTGGGTGTGTGGCTGTGTGCTTGCGTGCATGTGTGTGGCGATCATGTTGAGGCATTGTGGTAAGATTGATATTTTTTGTGATTTCGGCAAAGTTTCACTGGCTAAGGTGAATATACTAAGAAGAATAGCCACACACATACAAACACACACACACACACACACACGCACACATTAACAGATAGTACATGCACAGACAGACACACACACACTTTCTGTGTGAAAACCATTCGGCCGGACTCTACATCCCCTATGGGATTCTATATGCCCAGGTACTATGTTGTGATCACTGAAATCATATGACAGGATTAAATGTTTCGTTTTAATATATACAGAATTGATTGATCGGCGTATTCAGTTCAGGTGTTTTAATGAGGGATGTATCGACAAGCTAGGCCTGGTTTAACAGGCTACCTCTTGGCTGAGTACCTCACCTGTAAAGAAGGTATTTTTTTATTCATGACATTCACAGAGAGCTTCTTAATTATTATCCAGAAACGAGTTTATTATGATTTAAAACCGTTGTGTTGGACATTTAATAGTTATTTGTGTGACATTTAATAGTTAGATTTGTTTACTTGACTGTTGCCATGCGTATGTGGGGTTGAAGGTCAAGTGTTGGTTGATATCTTGTCTCGATGTCTGGGTGATAATATGTCTCCCTTTGCCTCGTCTCCATAATCAGCCATCCTTTCATTAGTGCTCCAGCCTGCCCTGTAATCATTCAACAGCAGGCATGAACCCAGACATATTCAGCAAAACATCTCCCATGAGGCTATTGTATTGTCAGTGTGATTGCAGCACTGGAAATGTACCTTTGTTTGGATAGTTTGAAGAAAAGACTGAGAGGAAGATAAAATGGCAGAGATAAAGAGACAGAGAGACAAGTTAAAGATGTACAATTGAACAATAGTAAATAAATCCACCTGCCCCTGTTTGAAGGCTCGGATAGCAAACCACTCTCACTCCTCTCTGTCCTGGGATCAGCCCTCTCACTCCCTTTATATACTTTGATCAACACTCTCATTTCTCACTGTACTGGGATCAACGCTGCATGCAGTGATTACCAAGTTAGCCAGTGCCTTCATTTTGGTAAAATTGGTAATCATTACATTGGCCTTAATTCTGACAGTCTAAAGAAAACCAGGTCGATATTAGAAACCTCAGAATAATTGGAAAGTGATATTTCTCTGAACTTCAGGCAGCGCCTTCCCTGCTTGTTCTCACATGATAAAAGAGGCCAGAGTGGAAAAGGTTTGGTAACTCAAAAACATACAGGAATTTAGTAGTTACGCCCTAGCTTAGTGCCAAGATTAATATGCTTTAAAAAAAACAGTAATATCTAGAACCTAAACCTAAACAGTAGTTCTATTAGGTATAACCGAAGAACCCTTTTGGAACCCGTTTTTCTCATAGTCCAGTATAGGTTCATGTCGGGTCTGACGGCAGTAGCCTACTTTGTGTCCAAGCCAACTCTGCTGCCAGCACTGTTCTGACAAGAAGGCTTCGCTGCTCTGTACTACTGGTCAGCCCAGAGCCAGTCTGCCTGGTCCCAAAGCCAGTTCTAGATGGCCTAAACTGCTGTTGTTTTTTATCACTTGGACTGGAATAATCTCCCTCGCCCACTTTAATTTACTGATACTGAGGACAATAACTGCCATTTCCCATTGATCCCTCTGGGCTTTGGTGTGTGGTTTATGTCCCACAGAGTCCAGCCAAGTGGTGTTCAGTGAATGGATGAATAGCGCGTGCAGAGATCTATCGCTGGGAGTGTGTCGTAGGACACAGCATATCCTGACGGATTTATTGACCCAGCTACATGGCTGTCTAGTGACACAATCATTCGAAATGAGCAGTCTATCTTCTGTGTTGAGTTCCACTTCCTCTGTTGGGTAATAGCCCTGGTCGATATGCACAGATGTACACTAAAATAGTTCTGATGCGGTCTGTGAGAATGGTTCAGAATATCCAAGAGGCTTTCCTTGGATATGTCAGACAGATGAGCTTGTATTTATTAATCACAGACTATTACCTCAGATATCTTACATGGGAATGTAATAAAATATCTACATGCTTGCTGTTGATCGTGTTTGAAATGAAAGCTCCCAAAATAAATCTACCCTCTTACTTTTAGAGCAAAAATGTACGTCGTTCGAGCCAATGAAGAAATGTTTGGCACTGAAATCATAGCATAAAGATTTTTTAATACAGACAATTGTAGCCTATTACTAACTGATTTATATATGGATGCAGTATGGAGGATCACAATTTATGTGATTGGTTAAATAAAGGTATGAGTGCTGAGGTGTGCTATGTTACTGTGGTTCTGTCTGGATGCAGCCTGGGAAACTGTGGGGTCCAGCTGGTCAATATCAGTACTGCAGTGAAAAAAGGCACTATCGAAAGTTAACATAATTATTATTATTAAAGAGTAGGGTTGTCCATTTTAAACAACTTTTTAATTCGTTTATTTCACATTTGTTATTCATTTGTGTTTGGTTTGATAATATTTTTCCCAGGCAAACAATGTACAATAAATCAGCTCTATGATGGTAATGACGTCTGCCAGCCACGTCTGCCAGCCACAAAACGTCACACATTTTACAGGCAAAAACACGCACACACACACACACACACACACACACACACACACACACACACACACACACACACACACACACACACACACACACAAACACACACACACACACACACACACACACACACACACACACACACACACACACACACAGATCCCATAACACAGGACTCGCAGCCCTCCATCTGCTGCAACCTAACAATTAGGTAGCTCTTAATGCCCAGAGGACACATGCAAACTCTCCCTCACCCCCGGCGGCTGTGGCAGGTTTGTATCTCCAGACAGAATCATGTGGATTGGTCACATTCTCCTCTGAATTCCCCCTGACCTACAACCTGGAGAAACAAAGGCTTTCAGAACAGCTCTTGAGCTGTCGCTGTCGGATTGTCTTTTCTAACCCCTTTCGAACCCTTTTTGATTCAGATATTTCTACATTCTACCTGACGCCCTTGTTTCGCAGGAACAGCCATATATAGCCCAAATAACTATTTTACATTATCAATAGTGCCATTTTTTGAGACAGTAGTCTGCTGGAAGTGCAGAATAGGACCACTGTATATCCAAAAAGGATGTTGAATCAGCTTACTATTGTAAATAAACCACCTGCAATAGGGTTCTGATACTGCTTAACTACAATCTTGTTGTGTAAACTAGTAAGATGCCTGCAGCTGGTTGGGTCATTTTATGTTATTTTCAGGAATTTCATAGTTTTGTGTGTGTTTCTGAACAGGGTTTTGAGGGAGCAGTGGATCCGGGCAAAGTACGAGAGAAAAGAGTTTACAGAAGAAATGAAAAAATGGACCTACGAAGAGGGTACACACACACACACCTGCTATTAAACACACACACATGCAAGACAATAATACACACAAACACACATACACACACTTATACTGACAGACACTTACACACACCCAGGAACAGACACGCACACATGCGTATCACCTCTCCTCTGAGGGCTTGTCACTGTGTCACCTGCAGGAACGAGAGACGGAATGTTGATGAAAAGGGGGCGGGACAACGGACAGTTCCTGAGCCGGCGATTCGTCCTTTCTGAGAACGACGGGACACTGAAGTACTATACCAAGTTTGACGTTAGTCTAAATATTCCTTTTTTTTGGCTGTCTGTCTCACAGTTTTTGCCCCCCTCTGTCTGTCCATCTTTTTCCCGCGGAACAACACGGACTGTATCAACTGGCACAGTGTGTCATTGTATATAAATGAATGTTGATTTCCGATTAAGGTTTTTGAAAACCAAAACCAAAAAAAGTCAACACCCCTGTCATGTAATTACCGAGCCTTGTGCCCTGTGACAGAACACACACTCCTCCCGACCACTGAGCAACAGGAAGCCCTGCCATGTGACACTATGCCCTGGGCAACAGCATGTATCTCCTTATGCAAGCGTCTTGCAAAATAATAATAACAGCAACTAGAGTTAGAGATAAAAACATTGAACTGGTATAACAAATATAAGAAAAGTAGTTGTGTGTAAACAGATTCATTAATGTTTACTGCTCGCTTGATTTACTTGAATTGGAAACTAATTCCAGGTTAAATACTCCAGGAAAAGGTGACTTATAGTGTTGCAGTTAAAATTCTGGTTAGAATATGGGTTCATTTTAGGAGTTGGGAGGGCCAGGTTTGTTGTTTAGGGTTACGTTAAGGGTAAAGGAACAACTATTTTGTTGGACTCCATTTTTCAGGATAGTAATACGTAAGGTGTATGGCCTGAACTCGCCCTCTCGTGGGTCAGCAACTGGCCACGCCCCTGTGAGAGTCACCTGGCCCGGAACATAAGAATGTGGCTCAGCTGCCACCCCCTGATGAGCCTTCAAACAGACCTCGTCAGGGGGTGGATTAAAGGGCACCAGACCAGTAAGGGAAGATTGGGATGCTGAATCCTTCTCAGTGGTTCGGTAACCTCAAACATTTTGTTAGGTTACCTCTAAATCGGGTGGCCCTTGAAGTGTCACTGAATTGATCCGATTCTGGGGAATTTGAGGAGTTTTAGACAATTTGATCAAATAAAATCCTGTGTGTTTCACTGAAGATGTTCCATCAAAATGTTTCTTCAAACCCCCCCAGATGGGTGCTGCAGATACACCTGCAGTCTAAGAAAAGTGACCCTAACCCCTTCTAAGAACCTATTTAGACTGCAGCACTAATGAATACCATTTAATTCAAAAAACATAATAGCATAATATGGATTTTAAAATGTCTGTTAACGCTAGCAACGAGAAACCTGTGTTTACCGTAAGGCACGTTACTTACACGTGTCGGACAAATAAACAGGAAATGTTGAATATTCTGTCCAGGAGTGCTTTGTCTGTGGTCTCCTGTCACTACCAAACTCCGCCTCTCTTTCTCCCATCTCTTCTGTCTCTGCAGGCCAAGGAGCCCAAAGCTATAATAAAGGTGGACTCCATCAACGCAGCCTTCCAGCCAGAGAAGATAGGTAATCCCAATGGACTACAAATCACCTACCTGAAAGATTACAGCACCAGAAACATCTTCCTTTACCACGAAAGCGGCAAGGTCAGTGTGTGTGTGTGTGTGTGTGTGTGTGTTGTCAGCACATTTGGTTCTGCCATTTGGTTCTGCGGCAGATTTACACCAAACTTCTCTTTTTCTCTCACGTCCTCCCCTCCCTCTTTCCCACTCTTTCGCTCTCCGTCCGCGCCTCCTCCAGGAGATAGTTGACTGGTTTAACTCTATCAGGGCCGTCCAGCTTAATCGTCTAAAGGTGGCCTTCCCAGTGGCCAGTGACACAGAGGTGAGAGTGGACATGACCGCACACATGTACACTTTGATGCATTTAATCACACACAGACATAAATCTCGCACAGTATCTCGCAAGAACAGATACATCCAGACCAGGCCTGGGCGGTTTCCCCCGCTTATTATGAATTCCACTTTTATCTTTCAGTTGATGCCTAAATTGACCCGCAACTTCCTGAAAGAGGGCTATATGGAGAAAACAGGACCTAGGGTAAGTACACGTACACACACACACACACACACACACACACACACACACACACACACACACACACACACAC
>JACXGJ010006613.1:0-15583 GCA_016801105.1 Esox niger | reverse complement strand
TCCTTTCTCTGTCTTTCCGTGGCCCGGGCGGCTTTCATAAAAACATAAAGCTGACTCACTCGGCTGTCACTCGGGACGCTACTTCCTGTATTTCGCAAATGTCATTTCCTTGTCAGGTACTCTGTTTGATGGACAGCTAAATAATGGTCTGATAGAGCGTTGCATCACAGACACCAGGTGCGGTGCGACAAAGGGTTAATGGGCAAGCAGAGAAAAAAGATGCTTACTTGTTGGGTTGCTACTGCAGCCACAGAGTCTACAACATCACTGGCCGCCTGTCCTGAATAGGAATTGCCATTTAGGGACCATCTAGTGATTGTATTTCTATGGTTGACTGAGGCTGTCTCAACTGTACAGTGTTGGGACAAACCCGAGCCACTGTTTGGAAAGGCCTTCACAAAAGGGAACACCAATCTGTCTGTGGAAATAAAAATGCTCAACTACTCATAAAACCGTGTGTGAAACAGTCTGATGTGAGATGTCGACATTGTGGCGAAACGTGAAAGAAATACAGTAGCTTCTTTCCCTATCTAGGATGTTGCATTGGTGAAGTTGGCAAACAAAAATGTTTTCCCCCGTATCAGGGTGATCCAAGGGTGTGTTAAATCCCCACACCCCTCCGTTGGCCGGCGTTGATCTTTTTACTGAGATGCCATCGGTTGGTGGATATAGCTCTTTGATAATCCTGGGGAGATAGCGTAGCGCTAACGTGTGCCACTTAAACTGATGGGACCGGCTACGATTTGGCATTCTATCCTGTGACCGTAAGTAAAACTATTGCAATTTGCCAATCTGCATTTTTAGCAGGAGAAACTTCTGTTTATCATTTTCGCAAGTAGTTCCCCCGAACTGTGTTAAAATCAAATCCCTGATGGAGTGTTTCCAACCGAATTAATTTATCTTTTTCCACAAATGGGAACTATTGTTTCTAGTGTCTCCCTTAGCGAGTGGAGAATATTTCTGGACCAACATATCTGGATGTTATGAAAATATTTAATCAGAGCCGTTTGGCAGTCTGTGAGGAGTGATGGTTCCGAGGAATTCATTATCTTCCTGTCTTTTCCACTGGGCAGGGACTTTTCCTCTTCATCTTTTGTGATTATTGAGTACAGTCTCCCAGTGGGGAACTATGTGAAACAATCTAAATTTGGCCAATATAACTACATTATACTGCACTGCCCAGACCGTCTGGGCCATAAAATGGAACAGGTAGTCGACGGCGTACCAGATGAACTGGCCGTTTTATGTGAGCCAGTTAGAGGTTGCCTGAACCACAAGCCGACGACATGAGTGTTCGCTCTGTTATTGAGCAAGGCACCCGAACCTGATTTCTCCACGTTTTCCGGTTAGGAACGTTCCCCTACACAAACATGCTTGATCGACACAGAAATGATCTGATCCCCCAGTGTCTGTACCCGTGAGGCCTGTGTCCGGCGAGAGAAACAGACGCTGGACTGAAAACGACCCATTCTCGCTCTCTCTTTGTCAATATCGCTCTATCCCTACCTCTCTCAATAACCTTTTCTTTTACCCCTCTCTACATCTCCCACCCTACCTTTCTCTCTCTCTCTCTCTCACTCTCTCTCTCTCTGCAGCACACAGAAGGGTTCAAGAAGCGCTGGTTCACTCTAGACCACAGACGTCTCATGTATTTCAAAGATCCCCTGGTAAGACTGGTTTCAGGCTTGTTATAATTGGTTTCAGGTTTGTTGTAATTTAAGTAGCGTGTGTGTTGGATGTGCGTACATCGTTGGTTATTCCAACCGGGTCCATGGCATGGGCGGGTTCTACGCCCGTCCGAAACAATCGTGTAAATCAGCTCCCATAGCTCTCTGGTAGCGAGCGTGACTGAAATAAGCGGGCAATGGTATCGGATACTTTGTTTGTTGGCATTACACTGTGAACAGGAACAATTGGTAAGGACAAACCGAGAACCTTCACAGCCCCTCAACCTTACCATACTACACCCTTAACCTTGCCATACTGTACGTCTCCCCCCAACGTCACCGTACCCCCTAGATTCACCGTACCTCACACCCCCGGCCATTCCTCACCCTCCCATGTCACCCTCACCCAAACCTTGCCAGGATGCCTTTGCCAAGGGTGAAGCGTTCCTGGGTCACCGGGACCAGGGCTACAGCGCCCAGCCCGGCCTCCCCGGTGGCACCCACTGCAACGGAGCCTGGCAACACGGCATCACCATAGTAACACCAGAGCGCAGCTTCCTGTTTACCTGTGAGACGGAGACCGAGCAAAGGAATTGGCTGAAGCACTTCAATGACGTCATCAATATCCAGATGTCGCCTCAGGAGTACTCCAGTAAGATAGTATTACCATTTAAGGCGGGCTATTAATATGCACTACTGATAACTTTAATTGTTTCTTAAAACATATTACACTTAAAGTACTTTGCAGGTTATCATGATTTATGAACACAAAGGATAACTCTTAATAAGTGGTTATTATTCCCATTCTAATTTCCAGTGGAGGCTCAGTTCAGACGCAAGTATTAACGGGCCTGTGGCTTGACGAACCATCCTCCTGTCCTCCTCAGCTCCCATCATCCTCTGTTCCTTACGTCCTCCTCCACTCCCTCCTCTCCCATCATCCTCTGTTTCTCCTGTCCCCGTCCCATCCTTATTTCCCCGTGTTGGAGGTCACCAAGTTAGGTTTGGATGTTCTCTCTTCAGTCCTGGAGATGATTGGTCTGGTTACATCAGAGATTTGTAGAAACACTACGTTGTTTGCCAGTAACGGGTTTGCCACTTTCTTCTACACTAAGCGTGGTTACAATGTCTCAGGACATCGTGAAATGTTCTCTGGCAAAGGTTTCATTTTATTGTCATTCATGGATACCAATTATGTGGAACTTATCACTTTAACTAGGTTTCTGTTTTCATTCATTGTTGTTGCAATACTGCCATCTGGTGACTCAATATGATACATTTCAAATCCACCCTGTGCCAGGACTACCATAGGTACTTTAACCTACTTATTTTAAAGGGAGAAAATTAACAACATATCTGGTGTTTGTTATTCATCCCGTTTTATGTCTTCATACTTATTTTTTCATATCAAGGGATTATAGAAGATGAGTTTATTTCTACGAAACACCAGCTTGTCTATTATGAATAAATGATTTTTATTGGAAATTGTAGTCCTCCCTCATTCCAAAGATGGTTTATATATTCAAAGTTCATTTATGAGCCCCTGTATGGGATGTCAGAGATTGAATGTGCCAGTGGTATGAACATAACGTGCGCGTGTGTGCGCGAGGTGTTTGAATCTACACCCAGGTGTTCAAAGAGAGCAGAGCCATCTCTGACCTGATTGGCTAATAAATCTATAGAGCCATGCAGGGTCACACCTATATGTGAGGGGTGGGGGAGAGAGAGAGCCAGCAGGAGACCAGTCCAATGAAAGGGGGAGAGCAGAGGGGGAGAGAGAGTAAGGTGACAGCCTGGAAAGGAGAGAAAAAGAGCTGCCATTGGAGAATACCAAAAAGACAGATGACAGGTGTTACAAAACTTCGACTCTGGAATTAAATTGTACTTAATCCACTTACTGTTTTTGAATATGCCGAAATTCTACCGAAAACGTACCGTCTTTTGTCAAAGCTGAAAAAACCTCCCCGAAGACGACATCTGTGAAGACAACCTGCCAGGAGAAACTCTCACAGTCTGACGGCTCCAGACGCCCTAAAATGTTCTGTACCAACAAGATACACTCTCAAGTAACCGGTGCGAATCCGATCCTCTAGACACTGAAACGGCGGCCTTCGGGCCCTTGCATGGAGAATGGAGGAGCTGGTGTGGGGATGTGATCGCACAGGGAGATTAGAGGCAGGCGATGAGGTGGGCTTGTCAGGATGGTCGGTCGTCACCTGAAGACCAGCCCTAGGGGGTTCTCTGTAGGCAGCGTCGATCCAACTGACAGCTCTCGACTCTCTCATATTATTGGATTTACATTTCATTTTGACACAAAGATTTTTAACCAAAAGCTGGAGAGGACTTTTCTCTTTTTGACTGGATTTCAACGCTATCAACCGTTTTCTGTTGGATTCATAATGAAAAACGTGTTGATTGACGTCACTATGTTGATTTTCTTTGGAGTCCACAGGCAGTTGTTTGAAACATATGTGACTACTAATAACGGCTTTTCCCAGTAAAGCTGCCTCTTCTTGTCCGGGACGTGCTGGCCTTATTCATGAACTCCAACCTATCCCCAAGGATGAACCAGAGCCACACGCCCATCATGCCGTCCATCTCCCTCCAGACGGGGCATGGCTCTGGGGGCTCAGTGGGTGTCCCTGGAGGTGGACCGTCCGGAGGTTCGGGAGGTGGTGTCGGCGGCGACAGCGTGTGGTTGACCTCTGCCCTCGGCGCCTCCCTCCTGATGATGCTGGCCTTGGGGGTGGCGGGCAACCTCTACACGCTCTTCATCACGCGCTCCGCCGTCCTCCGTCGTGCTGGCTCCATGCACGTCTACATAGTCAACCTCGCCCTCGCCGACCTCCTCTACCTCTCCACGATACCCTTCGTCGTCTGCACCTACTTCGCCCGCGACTGGCTGTTCGGCGAAGCCGGCTGCCGGCTCCTCCTCAGCCTGGACCTCCTCACAATGCACGCCAGCGTCTTCGTCCTGGTCGCCATGTCCCTGGAGCGCTACCGGGCCGTGGCCAAGCCTTTCGCCGCGAGGCGGTCCGCCTCGCGGGGCCGTAAGCTGGCGGCGGCCGCGATCTGGCTGGCCGCGTTCGTCCTGACGCTACCGATGATGATCATGATCCGGTCGAGGGAGGGGAAGCCGAACGCGGCGGGGAACGTCAAGCGCATCTGCTTCCCGACGTGGACCCAGGAGGCCTTCAAGGCCTACCTAACTGTCCTGTTCCTGACCAGCGTCCTGGTCCCCGGCCTGGTCATCGTGGCGCTCTACGTCGGTCTGGCGCGTCGCTACCTGACCGCTCAGGCCAGCTTGGGGGGCCACTCGTCGAGAGGACGCGGGTTAAAACAGAAGGTAGTGCTGATGATTTTTTGTATCGTGGTGGCTTACTGGGCGTGCTTCCTGCCGTTCTGGGGCTGGCAGCTCACCCAGCTGTTCTCACCGCACTCCCTCAGGGCCATGTCCCCGGCCACTCACAGCTACGTCAACTTCTTCGTGACGTGTTTGACCTACGGGAACAGCTGCGTCAACCCGCTGCTGTATACTCTCCTGACCCGGAACTATAAAGACTACCTTGCTCAGAAAGGACAGGGCGCGGGGTCAAGTAGAGGTGACGTGTGTACGGCTGTCCCAGAGCCTCTGCAGGAAGTGTAATGGTACGAGAGGGAAGTGATGGTTTTGGATGTGACACGAGCAAAAACCAGACCTGTTAGCGGTTCACAAGTCAACATGAACTATAGAGAGGGAATTACAATGATGTGACACCAGGAGCACAAACGTTGGGTTAATTTCTCAATCTGTTTATTATAACTTGAATAGGGTTCTAGATATAACCATGCATTTTCATATTTTCACCTTGATAAATACATTGGACTCATTTAAAACCTCCAGTTTGGATTTCTTTGTAACCTACCAGTTAAGATGTGTTTTGTGTTGCCTTAAGAGTGAAATGGAGAAAAATGATAACCAGACCAAAGTATAATATTGGCAGTTGAGGAAAAATGTGGTAGTTTTAAAACTAGTATTATTCTTTTATGCAAAAAATTAATAAATGGGGGTGAGATTATCGTGGTGTTTTGTTGATTGCTGAAGCATTTACACTACTTTTAAGGAAGGCATTTTGCAGCTGAGAAACCATTATACACCTCTGCTTGTGACACGAATCTGCGTAAAATGTTTCTTATTTGCAACATTATCTACAGTTCATCAGAGGCTGACTGTTTTTTGGGGTGTTCCTTTGTGTTTTCTGTCTTGAACTTGCCCAGTTTCTTCATTTGTCGTCGTCATATTTCTTCGAGCCCTCTCACAAGACATCCATTACATCTTGGACAACACAAGACATTCTTGTGACTTTTTATTAATTTATTGTAATATACTTTTATAATATACTAAGTGTGGTAATATAATTATTCCAGTGTTTTTACAAGCAAATTAACACGTACTGCCCAGATAGATTGCTTTAAACATTTATCTCAGGTGGTGGGGATATTTCAACAGGACCATATACTGTACTGAACATATTGAGACTTCATTCACACATTTATTCTACCTCCTATGTTTCCAAGCTTCTAACAGGAACTGAAATCTCTGTGGTGAGCAATTCTTCAAAAAGCTTTGAATTGCTTTCATGTTTTTCTTCAACCGTTTTCTATTTATTTTATTCAGCCTGCATATGGAGCCCATGAAAACGCAACTCCCCAACACACACGCATCGACACACAAACGCAGTTACTCGGACACACGTTTTCACCTACGCATTCTGACTCTGGCCTCTGGCGGGGCGATGTGGTCCCACCATGCAACATTCCACAGCCTGAAACACGTCTCTCTTCGAGTTGCTCTGTAAATTGTCCTGCAGGGATGTCAATCGTTATTCATCGAGCCAAAATAGACTCTAAGGACCCAAAGAACCGCAGAGACCGGTCTGGACCGGTTGCATGGAACATCTTAACGTACATCTGAGACGTTCAGCTCTACCTCACTGTCCTGAAGGAGACATTCACACTTTGACAGACAGTCCAACAATAACTTGGAGGGATTTAGAAACCCAGACACATTTTCAATATTTGTCGTTAATCCCCCTATAAGGATCCACAAAATCATAAAAACTGGAATTGTTACGTCGTATTATTTTTTATGGTCGGACAAATGGAGTTCACAGCTCTGTGTCGGTCAAAGTCAGTTGATGGGATAGTGTAGCACAATTCCATACAGGTTTAGTTAGCAGGTTGAAATTAATCTATGGACAAGGTATTAGGGTTTTTCTGACACTGTTTCGACACATGGGGCACAAACCCCATCTGAGTCATAAGACTGATATTAAATGTGATGCTCTTGAAATATATGTACTGTATAATTTACACATGTGGAAACTACACCACAGGATGACAACTGACGTCATGTACGGGCCAATTAACCCGCAGTGGGATTTCATTCAAACAATACAAATAAATGCTACTTAATTGTCACGGATGTATTGCTGGTTTTGATTCACCACAAGATCTTAAAGCAACCATTGTTAAACAGGTGTGAGTCAAATTGCTGAATTATGTCTCTGCCTACACTCCTTGAACCCCCTATTCCTGGGTAAAGACTGAATGCTTTATCCTTCGTCCTCAAGTCCGCGGAGCTGCAATTCACCCAAGAAGCAGGAAGGTCAGTGACAAAACCCTGCGTGAACCAATGAAACCTCTCACAGCCGCTCAGTCAACGCCCAGGACACAATCTTTGGAACAGTGAAGGTTGCCATGACAGACTGGAAAAGGAATATTTAGGGGTGTGTGTGTCTGACAGACCATTTTAAAACGATCCAAAGGCAGCTAAAGGCGATGGAAAAGACACAAAGATACTGAAAACGTTGTTTGAGTTCACAGTGATTTTATTGGAAGTGTCTGGAAAGGTCTTTCTCCAGATGTATGTGTGGGAGAGGCGCCCCCTAGTGTTATTTTAATGAATCCAACCACGCGACACACTTTGAGTTGGCATGAACTACATTCACAGGTATTTTGAGGATAGCCAGGGGATGACCTCTATTTGACCTTGAGGCTGACGATTTTGACATCTCCATCAACCATGAACTGGTTGTACTTGCAGTCTCCAAGGCGATTGGGGAAGTCAATCATGTGACCGTCCGGCAACTTGATGTAGAACTGCTCATTGGTGAAGTTGACCACCAGCTGGACGGAGAGACGGCGGAAAGAGAAGGATAGAAAGAGAGGAGAGAGATGTTTTGAATCTCACTTGTTAGCCAAGGAAAGGCAGACCCTTCACTCCTGCTTCACACAGCCCACAAATACACAGACGTGCACGCACACACGCACGTCTCACCTTGAACTCCTCTCCTGCCTGGAAGGGGAAGTGCATCTCATGATTTTCGTCGCCCCAGCAACCACCTGAGAGGGAGTTGAGGACGATCTTTCCACTGCTGAACCGAGGGTTGAAGTGGAGGGCAAAGTTGTCGCTGTTGTGGCCAATGTTAATGGAGAACCTATGAGGAGATAGGGAGAGAGGAGAGAGAAGGGGAGAGGAGAGGGGAGAGAGGAGAGGAGGGGAGGGGAGAGGGGAGAGTGAAAGTGGAAGAGAGACAGGTGAGAGGAAAAACAGATTGGAGAGAGAAAGAGGGACAAGTCAAGATGAGAACTTGACCATTTCGCTGAAAAATATTCCGAAAATTTGTTTGGCCGTGCTCATAGTTTGGTTTTGATTGGCCACATTGCGTGAAAAAATTTGATCACATTTTTAACCTTCTATAAAAAATAAATGTCAGTGTGGAGGAGCTACTCAGGTAGACTGAGGGAAACAGGGTTGATTTGGGTTTGGAGAGAACAAAGCCATGTTCTTACTGAGAGGCTCCAGGGTTTGTCTTGGCTGTGATTCTCAACTCCTGTCCTTGCTTGAAGGACATGTTCTCCACACGGAATGCCTGACCGGGAAGATGTCAACAACAACAGTAAACAACAACAGTCACACAACAACAGTCAACAACAACAGTCAACGTCAGCTGGATGTGCTGTTGAACCTCCGGGTCTCCTTAAACACCCACAGCTGTTTTCGAGTCAATGATCCCGGTTGAAAAAAACCTTGTTAATTACCGTCATCACCCAATCACAGATCTGATGAGGGCTTTCAACACAGTGGTAAAACCATGTGGTAAATTGTGAATTTGGTATGTGATTCTGAGTCCGATTCACCGCTGAAAGACTGAACGGCGAAAAGGACTGTTTTTTTATCTGGTCTCCGTCACTGAAACAGAAACTCATCCGTGTGACCCTGGACAGTAACTAATGACGATTACAGAACAGGACTCACCACAATGAAAGGGGCATCAATGTCAGTATCCTCTGTCTAAAATCTATTTATGGCTAAGATCGATCTACCTATAAGATCTGTTTTAAATATTCCACTGCCTTTCAACGGATCTGTCAAATGTTTCCATTTTTCTTTTTCATTTCACCTTTCTTTCACCAAGTACGTTACATCAGTAAGTACATTTACAATGCCGCCATGACTGAGTGAGACCTGTTGGGCAGCTATAGGCGCCTATGTGGACACACCTACAAAGGACATCATGGTTGGGGGGATTACAATGTAACCACAATGACAATAAAGTTGAACCGCTGTAGGTCGGGTTATCGTGTTCCGTGTTAATGATCAATCTTAAAACTTGACACGGGAAGTCACGCCCCAGGCTAATAAAAACATATCTGTTTGTGACCTGTTAGCATGACAGACAGAAAAAAAGGATTTCAAAAGGTGAGAGAGAGACCTAGCGACATTTCCTAACACACCTTTTTATATGATGAAACCTTTGAAGATGATGATATGTATTAAACAATCAACATGATCCAACTGGACAACTTGAACGGAAAACATTTTTGAAAGATATTTCTTTAGAGACAGACAACACACGGAAAAATATTTTTCAGAATTGATTGGTCTTATTAGCTGTTTTCCTCCAGTTCCTTGATTATTTCTTATTAAAACCATATGCAAAGGGTTCATTAAAGACTCATACATTGTAGGGTATTGGGTAGAACCCACTACACAGCCTGACCATGACACGAGCGTTGTCCTCTGAACTGTGGCGTCCCCTGTGAGATCCATGCCTAGCTAAATATTTTCCGAGAGCGCGGACAACTTTAACCCATGTTTATACAATCAGATCTGGGCCCAGTCATAAAACCATAAAAGCAGGGAACTAGGAACCAAATGCATGTTCATCTCTCAGGAGACAGGAGTCATAAAGGACACCCACACCTGTTTATTGACCGTGGAGACCGTCCAACTCTGTCACGCAGTCAGGTGGGAAGATACTGGATATTGCGATACATAATCATTTACAAACATAGCATAGCACCCCAGCACACTCTGTGTCCACGCCTACAATTAGTGGGACTTGTGTGTATGTGTGTACATTGTTGCTCAACCACTAGACTCCATTAAGGAAGTTGAAGGTTGAAGAGGGGAAGTGCATTTGAAATGATGATGTCTCGTTGATGATACGTGGACTTCTCCTCACTGTCACCAGTACGATTTCAATCAGGTTGTTAATCGTTAGCCAACGAGAGAGCCAGCGTCCCCGTTATCACTGAGTGTCTGACACAAAGGCTATTGGAGCCTGTATCTGATCCACATCGCGGGAGAATACCTGTCTCTGTGTCCATATCACAGATCAATGTTGGTTCGTTGAAAAACAGGTGGAGCCTTGTTTGAATTGTCTAAATTAGTTATTATTAACCAAACATTCGAAGGAATTTCAGGGTCCATGTGAGCTCTTGTTAGCTTACTGAGAATTACCCCAACTGTGGTCAATTTCATTGAATTCTCATGTTAGTATTATGTCAGTGAATCATATTTTGGACTGCTGAACTAAGTTCCAACCCTAATCTGGCAAAAATTAGTGCAGTGACCACTTGGGTTGAGTGAAAACTCACAGATGGCTAGCTTTCCTTACAGGCCAGTTGTTATGAAGTGATCACTGTGGTAATTGACAAATATGATAAAACATTATTAAAGAACAGCTGTTTCAGGTGCTTGTCAGCGAGTCTTTTTCCATTACTTTGCTACTGTGTTGCCTTACATTTGAAACATTTGGTCTAATGGGAAAAAGGTTGCTAGATCAAATCCCTGAGAAAGGCTGTGATTGCACTCAGTATAAGTTACCCACATCTATGAAATATGAAGGATCTTATAAATGTGGATCTTATTTGCCAAATGACTAACACAACCTTTCCTTGACAGGTAGATATTTAAATGAATAGTTTCCTGCTGGTTTTGAGGTTACCAAAATGAAACCATGCTATATCAGTAGTAATACAATATAATCACACCGCATCATTTTTCTTTGGCTAAATGCTCTAAGGAGATTAAATTGTTTCATGATATTGAGAGTAACTGGAGCAATTTTAGTAAACAAGATGACAACATTTTCAACTTTCTTACTGTCAATAATTCCATATTGGTCCTAGTTATGTTTAGGTCATTTGGCAGATGCTCTGAGCCACCCTGTGGTGCTGAACCTCTGTGGGAATGGATGCCCATGCTCTTATAGTGAGCTACAGCAGGCACTTTGGTGTTGATGAACAGTCTTGACATGCTCACTTGTTTGGGACTGACAAACAGCACTTTCAAATAATTTAAAACACTGTGATTGAAAATAACACTTTTTTAGGGAAATACAGTGCATGTTCATTATAATTAATGTCTACACACTTTTTTTTTCCAGACTGGATTCTGACTGGAGGATATATATATATATATATATATATATATATATATATCCTCCAGTCAGGAGGATATATATATATATATATCCTCCAGTCAGAATCCAGTCTAAATAAAACCAATATTTGGGTTGAGACCCACAAGTTGAAAACCACTGGTTTAAAAAAGTAATGTATCTAGTATAATGGTAACTCCTGAAAAGCAAAATTCGAGAAAAGAAAATGTCATTGTACATACCATATTGGACTTCTCTGTGTGATATCGGCAGAAATCAGAAAAAGGTTGAAAAGAGGAAAGGTTTTATTGTGAAGTCTAGTAATATAGTAAGGGCAGGGTTTAGCTTTAGAATGTTGTAGCCAGTTAGAAATCACTACAAGCTGTGACCAATCACGGCTAAGAAGCATTAACACGTATTTGCCAGACAAGCAAGGAAACATAGTCAAACAGATTTGAGGGAGGTCTCTCAAATGACTGACATCTAATTCTCCTTTTTATTAAGGTATATGGATTTTTTATTAAACATTGATTAAACATATAAGTGATTTGAAGAAGTGTAATCATGGTTAATGCAATGGTCAATGTCGGCTTAAGGGCTTAAAGAAGCATTCTGTGCATTTTGGCCTTTGGTTTAAAAAGTGGGACTGTTGAGCCAAATCTGAAAATTGCATACATCACACATCACATATGAACAGACACGTGCCACATGTGATCAAAACCATTTACTTTAATTCTTGGAACTTCATGGTTAACTGAGACATGATAGTGACTTTACTTATACATCATGTACATATAAAAACACATTTTGAAAAAAGGGAGTTTAAAACAAGAAACCAGGCAAGCCTAGTTCAGCCAGCCCCCAAAAAGTGTTGCCATTTGTAGCTCTCCCGAGATTCGAACCCGAGTCACCCAAGGAAAAGGCTGATTTTCACCACGCCACCGTACAATACATTCGGTGTGTGTCGTTGTAGCCTCTTGACATTATATACTCTAGTCACAAATTAACATTACGCCAAGGTTGAATATTTCGTTAGACACTGTTAACTGTTGTGTTAAACTAAGTAACGTTTCTTATCAAATTTTCCTCCACCACAAATAGCATCTATGAACTGCATGGCTTTTGCCACTGGCCGTTTTAACAGCTAATTAGCCATTCGTGAATGACAATTAAAATGTATCTATCAATATAGGTGACGAGGGCAGCGTGAATCTTGTCTGTCCAGAGCAAATCCTGAGTCATACCATGTTTTGACAGTGACCGCAGGCGAACGCGGTTGTAGTCCGCGTCTCTAATCACTACCCTATTTAACAAGGTTAGATACATTCGCTCTTCTAGGCCAGCTCCGCTTACGCGGTCCGGCAAAAAGTATTCACAAAAGTCCTGGGATGCATAGTTGTAATTGTGTGCTGCCAGTTTCTTCATTTTCCCACTAGTTTTTTTTCCATTTAATGTATTTTTGATTATTTCCTTCTCCAATCTTTCTTTTCATCAATTGTATTTTTGGTGTGGATTCTGTCGGCACCCACTCGTAGCATTGAGTACCCTACGGTCAACGCAGCCGTCTCTTCGTTGTATTTTGACCAATGAAACGTTGCCCTCCAGCGGAAAATCCTTGTACTATTTACCATACACATTGAAATGCATCGTGGAGTTGGGATATACGCTTTAAAATATTGTTTTTACTACTTCAATTGTTTGCCATATTGCTTCAGATATACCAAAAATGTGTAAGCATTGGGAAACACTGATATTTTCTGTGTTGACCACCTGTCAACGAAGAGTGAAGTTTTGAGTCCTGTAGCCAATCGGTTTCTGCATTTCATGAAGGGGTGTGGCATACCGCTATCAAATCGAAGTTGGCCTCGCATGTACACGACTACCTTTGGTACGGTGCATTTATAGTACATTATATTAACATTGTTAATAAAACGTTTATTTCCAATATAAGAGAATGGTTCTAGACTATTTAAAACCGTAAACGGTTATTGTACAATTGTGTTGCATGCAGTACAAGTTAACACTATTACACGCTAGTTACTTGGGCTTGGATGCTCAACATTAACAAGCCAGTTGGTTAGCTAGCGTAGCTTGTTATGCTAGCGAAGTTAGCGACATCCCACTGTGGTAACCCTTTAGATAGCTACCATACCTAGCTAACGTTGTTACCTTCTATTACGTTTCCAAATCTTTCCAGTTTGGCTTTAATAGGGTGTTTCTCTCAAGGTTTGGGGAGATGGCGTCGTTAACAGGGGCAGAGCCAGAACTAAGCCCGGGAAAAGTATCAACAGGGGACACCGTAGTACCCGCTTCGATATTTGCACCGGACTGTGGGGACGACTTATCTGGGGGAGAGTATTTTGAAGACGGCGAGGATGTTAACGGCGAATCCGAGGATCATTTAGACTTTACTAGCAAGGTAGGCCTGTACTCTGAAATTTTGCAAACAGTATTTTTTTGTTGATATTTTAATTGACATTTTAATTAAATGACAATAGTTGTTCCACTGTCATTGCGTTTAACATGTTATGTTGCGCTCGAATTTTGACACGTCGCATTTCAAAAGCAGTAACCACCAAAACATTGAATGTATGACACGTATACTGTCACACTGCTTCCAGATGCCCAATCAACAACCAACGATTAATTGAAGATTTTAGTATATATTATATGAAAGTGTAATTCGTTAAATGAAGAAAGTTAACTTCAGTGTGTTCATAACCAACGCATTTCAGTGAATAATCATGCATGAACACTTTTACAACCTGTCCAAGCTTGCCTTTAGCTGAATGCAGACGCCCCACGCTGGGTTTGTAGTTTCTGTAGCTACCAACATAAGTGTTTGCTTAGTGTCTGACCTTACTTCTTAGTTAATCAACTGCCCTTTCCTTTGTCGGACACAAATTCGGGACAATATTTCATGTTTTGGCCTTTCATCTCCCATCAAGGGCATTTCCCTATGTTGTATTTTCTTGTGGCAAACACATTAGCCCGTGTAACCTCCCCCCACTTTGAGTTTTTAAGACAGCCATCCCACTGCCGTTCTGTTAAGCTCAAATCTCTCTCACTTTGTCTCGCTTAGCTGGCGTTAGTCAGCCCTACAGGAGAACAGTATGACTCGTTACTACGGCAGCTCCGAGAGAGGATGGACGAAGGCTGCGGTGAGACTATCTATGTGGTGGGAATGGGCTCAGGTGAGAAGTGACACACACCCTACCGGACCTAACCATAACAACACTGCTTGCTCCACTTTGTGGCAATTAAGCTAGAGTGTACATTGGTTATAACAAGGAAGATTATGCTATAGCTCCCAAGTGAACTCCCAAATATACATCTGCCTCTTCACTTGAGCACTCTAGTTCTGACTAGTTATGTTGTAGTGTTTTGTGGGCGCCGCTCTTGCCATTCAGCTGCACACCGTGATTTTTGTCTGTCGGCTGAAACAAATCGATCCGGTTCTAGCCCGACCATTGTAAGCCCCCCCCCCCATTATTTCCATTTGTTTGGACATGCTCTGACCCCACCCCCAGAGCATTGTTACTGCTCGGTGCTCCTGGCCTGTTTCTGCACACCACAGCAACACGGCTGACCCACATGACCTCCGGGGGTCAAGGGGCAGAGGCTGTTCCTCTGTACGCTATGCTGCTCTTCTGGGGCAGTTTGTCTGGGTCCCCCGGCTGTCGCGGTCGGCCTGTGTGGACGGTTACTATGACAACGGCAATTGTCCAGTGAGTGTCTGTCGAGTTTCGATGACTGACCCTGGCCCTGGTTGTCTGTTTCCCCACCCCACTGACAAAGTTGACACCTCTACCCGCCCCTTACGGTCGTTTCTGGCTTACCATTTAATTTACCCTGTGTTCTTTTTATGTGTTTAACATTAGATTTCACCTGGAGCTAAAGTCTGGAAAAAGCTTCAAACTATGCCCAATTTCAGCCTCCTTAGCTAAAACCTTAACGTTTGTTTTCGTAATTCTGTTTCAATTTTTGAGAGGCTAATTGGGAAATGTATTCTAGTCATTTTGTCCCCAACACCCTATAGGAAATCCATGCAAAGCACAAGCACATGTACACATGAATCTGGCACATCACTATCCTTCCCCACTGTCTTGGAAAATAAAGCCAAACATCAGCAATAGAAGCGACACTCATGCTATGGTTAAGAATGTGGATTTATCTTTATATTCATGCTCATTCTGACCCCCCCCC
>JACXGJ010006612.1:0-33716 GCA_016801105.1 Esox niger | reverse complement strand
GTGTGGGTCTGAAAAATGTATATTATACACTGAAATTCCAGGGAGATGTGAAAGCAAGGCCTGAGCATCCATCTGAATCCAGTGTAAGTAGTTGCGAGGAGACCAGTCTAGACACAATTGGATATGATGGGGTTCAACAGTGAAACTAATCACATTTATTATTTATATTCTTTAATAATTACTGGATATACACTTTAGATACATCCCAGCCTTAAATATATATGTTAACTGTGTTTTATCACAGTGTACACCTCTGTATCTTTGTGTGTGTGTATCAGAGAGAAGAGAAGAACCGAATTAACTCATCCTTGGAGCATCGTTTCCATGAATTGGAGACACATTATGCCGAGGCCACCACACTAGTGCACTTACAAGGGACGCTCATCTACGACCTTCAGGTCCACATATTACAGTGTAGATCATACAGTGCCAGTTATTCATCTAAGTACCTTTTCCAGATTTTTTCTGGTTGTCTGTCTCTCTAGGCCCAGATCCATAACCTGTCTAGACTGGTAGACAACGTACGGAGAAGCCCAGGCTGTATGATTAACATTGTCCGAACAAGCTCTCAGATGAGTGCAGAGGAGGCCCTGCATCCAGGTACATGATAAACACACACAATCTCTGATATATTCTTTTATGTTGTAGCTTCATGAGATTTTGAAAAATAACACAAATAAGACTGACAAAATAAAACTGTTTTTAAATTAAAACAGACTCAAATGTTGCATAAATGTTTTAGGTTTAAGCCCTTCTTCCGTATGCATTGACTTTGATTGCCAACAGGCCACACACAGAGGGGTATAATTGCACACTTTCATTCAATCAGAATTTATCCAATCAAGTAATCCCAGGAGGGGGGCTGTGGGGTGGCGAGAGAGCTAGCCTTTATTAAAACAGTCTAGTTAAGCAAGATGAAACCATACAAAATTGGTAGCTAAAACTATATATGATTCATCAAAGTTTAAAGACATCCCCGATAATTGTTGGGCACAATTATCAAGGTTATTAAAGCACAACTGAAAAAGTCAACATCTCAGAATTAACTGTGGACAAATTGACTTGGTAGTGTTGAAGATTTTTAAGTGAATGAATAAACACATGCATACACTACTTGAATTGATTATAGTAAATGCTGCTCTATCAAAATACTACCCAGATTGCTGCTAATTTACATTACTCTTTTTTTAAACTGCTGCTAGTGCAGTGTTATGTATATTGTTGCAACATTTTATTATTTTCTGTCTATATATATTTTGGCTTATATACACTCTTCTTCTTAACTCTAACTATGTAGTTTGTCAGGTGCCATGTCATAAGAATTTTATTGCACAGGATGACGCTGTGTTGTTTTGTGCATTTGACAAATAAACCTTGAAACTTGAAATGATCTCAATGTATTTAGGTGGGCATCCACTTCCTCATGAGATAACAAGGAAATATATAGACGACAATAAATATCCATCTATCAAATGGAACATTTGGCGTACACATATATCGTTCTACAGAAAGCAAAACAAATCATACCTCACTGTGGCCTGCTGGGTCAAAAATGCCCAAGCAATTTTACCAATATCTCTCTTTGGATGAATAATTTTGCACCCTCCTCCCTTATGTCTCAACAATTCGTTTCCCATACAAAATAATCACCAGGTTCCTGATAACTCAAATAATCATTAAAATACTAAGCTACAGGGATTCAAATGTTTTACCAAAATGAGGGTTGCCGAGGAGTACATGTTCTTGTTATTCTTGCCCATCCATGAATTCACCAGTAGGGGGAGCCATTGACCCTTAAAAGATGCCCCCCTGAGCCTATTTGTTAATTGACACTTGAAGGATGCTCTCAAATACTGATGGAACATGTTTTTGTCTCTGTCCTGCAGCGGTTCAGCAAGTGCGGAACTGTCCTATAGACTGTGCGTCTATCTACTATAATGGTGTGAGGCGCTCTGGTCTTTATACAGTGGTCCCTTCCCTGGGGACAATGCCGGTTGAAGTTTACTGTGATATGGAAACAGAGGGTGAGGGTTATATACACACACAGAAATTGAGTTTGTCTTGTATTTCAAAGAACTGCCTTTTTTTCCTGAAGAACCTGTTTGGTCAGTCAATAACGCTATTCATCATATTGCCCTTCATCATATAATTTCCTATTCTTACCTCAGGTGGTGGCTGGACGGTGCTCCAGCGACGTGTAGATGGCTCGGTGACCTTTGACCGGAGCTGGAGGGAGTATAAGGAGGGCTTCGGGGACCTGCACTCAGAGTTCTGGCTGGGCAACAACCACATCCATGATCTCACCAACCAGGGAGACTACAGCCTCAGGATTGACCTGGAGGACTGGAGCAACAAGCACAAACACGCCCTCTATGAGAGCTTCAGGTTGGGTTAGACACACGCACACATGCAGAACACCATCAGGCATGCACGTCACACTTCTCTTTTACCTCCAGGTGGGTGTAGTGTGGGTGGTGTATTGCATGTTTGAGTGTGTATAGCTTTTGTGTGTGTGTTTAGCTTCTGTGTGTGTGTTTAGGCTGGATTTTTATGTTTCCATGCAGTGTGGATGGAGAGGACAGCCAGTACAGGCTTCATGTGTCTGGGTTCAGTGGTACAACAGAGGATTCATTCAGCTGGTACCATGACAAGCAGGGCTTCAGCACCCCTGACACGGGCAACATCTGTGCTGAAATTTCCCATGCGGGTTGGTGGTACAACCAGTGCTTCTATGCCAACCTCAACGGAATCTATTACAGGGTAATAACATTACCATACAGACTGAGGGATGGACTAACACGTACACACACAAACCGACATGTTTGCTTAATATATTTGGGGAAAACATTATTCCAGTCAAACAAAGTGTTTACTCTCACTTTATTCCTTAAACTCAAAGCCCTAACTTTAACCCTAAACCATACTTCTGTTCCTAACACCTAAGAGTAAAAATGCTTTTCTTTCAGAGGGGCCGGCAAAATATCCCCAGGTTGAATTCTCCTTGTTTTACTTTCCATGCAGGGAGTTTTGGTCACAACAAGTATAGTACACACAGACAGACAGACAGACACACAATCAGGAATCAACTTTTCAGAATGGTGTTTGAAAGTTATGATAATGTCTGATATGTACTGATAATAAGAAGCACAATAAGAAGCATTTTATTAACTTAAGTGTAATGATCTGGTCATTAGTATTCCTGTGCTCTGATCTTGACAGTGTTTGTGATCTCACAGGGAGGTCGGTATTCCCCCAAGGGGAAGAACCCTCTAGGACCAGACGGGATTGTGTGGTACTCCTGGAAGGACTCAGACTACTACTCTCTGAGAAAAGTTAGTATGATGATTCGGCCACGCACCTTCCGACCACGCATGTCACCCTGAACAGCCACTGCCTGGACAAAACAACCACCCTGGCAATGGTTGGGCTGTACAATGCCTCACCTAAACCTGAAGACATCATCACAGATGTACACATCAGGTGTCACCACACTTTGTGAAATGTGTGGTAATGATCTGAAACAGGAAGGAAACATTTTTGGATGTTTTTTTTTTTGTATGAGTGCATACATTTTTGCATTTGTGGCCAAACAACAAATAAGATTGGCAGTAAAAAAAACAATGGCTGGTCAAAATGTTTTGGCAAGGCCATTTTCCTGCCTGTGAAATTACCCCACCCATCTTGCTTTCCTGTGAGATGCAGAGTCAAATACTTTCTTGCGGGAAACTGCGGGGGTCAACATGAGCTACCAAAATGATTATGAAGTGTGCCAGATTTTGCAGTCCCAATATTCGTTTGTGTAGTTGGGGGGTGGCAGGCACGAAAATGGCCTTGCTGAAATTACCACCCCCCACTTGCTTCAAATTGTGACTACAGTCAAATACCTTTCGTCGCACTACTGAGTTTGTCAGGCAGGAATATGGTCTTATCCTAATTTGAGTCTATAGTTACAATAGGAGCACAGTATACATTTCATTTATTAAATAAATAAACATTTCAGAGCAATGATGGCTGAATTATTATCCTTACACTTATCCTTATAGTAAAACACTTTAAACAAATAGCCAACCGAAATCTGCAGTGCCTTCCTACGCGATCAATTTGCCATAAAAAAAACGAATCAAACGCAGCCTAACGTGCCCATCGATTCCTGCCTTGATATACACAAATAAATTAAAGCTTTTTGCTACGAAGATCATTGAAATATGTATGTTAAACTGTCCTCTCAACAAGTAAATAAGTCGCAGCAATGGGAATCAATAGAGTGCGCGTTCACGCGAAGTGCCATATTCGGCAGGGGGGTGTTTTCAGCACCAGCTCCACTTAGGCGGTCCCGCAAAAAAAATATTTTTCATGGGACGACGGTGCTTTCAAAAAAGAGGAAACGCTGTCTTTGAATTGTAGAAATACCACTGCAGGTCAAGCGGGGTTCAACATGAAAATGAATTGCCTAGAGGAATACATACAGTAGTCCTAATCCCAAATGAACCCTTTCTCGTCTTCCCTCAATTGGCACGTTGACAAGCGTCTCACAAGCACCTTCCAGTAGTGATGGGAAGTTCAACTCTTTCTACTGACTCGGATCTTTTCGAGACGTTCACTAAAAGGTTCGATTATTTTGAGTCACTTTGTTAATTTGAGTCAATAATGCCTACACCGCCCGGGCCAGCGAATGCTCAGCATCATAATGCCGTTTACTTGTCTTCTCTATTTTAAACAAATTCTACATTATTTACTGTACGCTATGCGTCCAATTATATGTTGCAAACATGTATTTACGATGCTACGTTCTATATCAACGTTTCTTTTAGAATGAACAGCTGTTAGGAGCGTAGACTACTGAGCTGGAAGCCAGCCGTAGGTGTAGAATTCCGCTGGCAGACGTTCTGTGTATGAAATCATCAGTGTATGATTTTATTTGTGTTTATCATTACAATAAAAAAAATCATCTACCAGATTAAATATTTTAGATCTACCACGTGTCCCAATATCTGTTACAAACAAGTCTTTATTATGCTGTTGTCTTGGTAAATTTTTCTTTGCTAACGTAAAACTAACAGCTTATGCCGTGGAAAAACTCCACTGCCAGTCGTTCAAATAAACGAAACAACCGTTCAATTGAACGATTAAACTGACGAGTCAGTCGTTCCAGTCTTTTTACTGAAGCAAAGGCAGCGGCTCCATGCTTGTTTTCATATTTTTTTCATGTGTTGGAGCCTAACCTGCTTCACCCGAGTAAGTTGATGCGAAGAGAAAAAGACCAGACAGATTCAATATTTATCGCACTTTATTGCGTACAACAGATATATTTGGAGACCTGCTTACCAACGAGTCTGACTCTTGCCTTTCGTCTTACTCTTTTATACAGACATTTTCAGTTGGACCCTGAGCTATGCATTATCTCCAAGTCTGGTAATCTTTCGTTCTATACGTCTCGTGATTCGTTGCTCATTGTCTAGATTGTGCGTGATTGTCTCGAACAGTCATATGCCATAGCCTAACCGATAACATGTTGTACTCTGCTCTTACACACTGGGGTCTCCAATACATTCTTTACTTGGATCAATAGATGTAAACACACACACACACACACACACACACACACACACACACACACACACTTGATTATATCATCTCCTAACAATCTTGCTCTAAATATGTATGTTTCACAATGGCATCAGTAATGAACTAACTATAATTATTATTGTCTGCGTTCAATTATCAGTTATAAACATGTCTTTATGATGTTCCTGCCTTGATCAGTTTTTTTCGGAGAACTGAGCTGGAGGACCTGGTATGAAGCAAGTGATCAAGTTCTAGTAATCTGCTGTCAAACGTTCGAATGAACGATACAATTGAACGAGTCACTATAAAAAGTCCAGAGTCACAAAACATTTCCGTTCAAAACGAACGATTCATTCGCAAACTGCACATCACTAACTTCCAGCACGTACGTGCTCAGAGAATACATTCACCAGAGGACAACCATGATTTACCTTGGCGGTGAAACCCTTGTCAATATGTTGCTAACATGTTTAGCTTACTCCACTGAGTTTGTCCAGCCCCACACTGGGTGTTATGATCCTCTGCTTTGCAGCACACGTGACCATCCCTTCTATCAAAGTTACAACCATTTTAGCTATAGTAAAAGTACCAATTACATAACCCTATCAGGAACATGATGGAAATTGAATGACTAGGACTGAAACATGACTGGAAAAATGACAACTGAAGGCTTTCAAATATCTAACCTAATAAAATGCAGTTACGATTCCAACCTTCGGAAACGTGTGGTCATGGGTGTTTTAAAATGTGCATGTCTGTGTTGAGAATTAAAAGCACAGCTGTGACTCATTTCAGTCAGAGCTGTGTGCTGACATGGTACTGGCTGAAAGACCTCTTTTATTCCTCCACTCACATTCAGCACAAACCCACTCTTTGATGCTCCACTCACAGCTCAACTTATTCTCATTCCAGTCCATCTTAATCGAATGTTCAGATGTGGGAATATAAGCCCTGCTGTGTATGTGTATGTGTGTGTGTGTGTGTCCTCCCAAATATACACACTGTCTGGCAGATCAAGAAATGACTCATGTGTTCACTTCCATAAACACACTTGAAGAAACTCAAACAAATATTGGAAGCGTACAAATCAGTTTTATTAAATCAGAATTTAACCTCTCTCTGTGAACGTATTGCAAATATTGCTATACATAAAATTATATCTTGACATACAAAGAGGACATGCATCACACAAAATATTATATATTTATTTGTATTTATCATGACGAGTAAAGGAGATTAAAGAATAATTGAAGATTGCACTGTGTTAACAAGGGTGATGCTGAGAAGAGCAAAGCAGCCATAAACCTGGATGAAGTCATTGCCATTTCGCAATTAACCTGTATCCTTTCCTCAACAAATGTCTTACTAAACGCTGCTATATAGAGATGCAATTGGTGAAAGCATTATTGTTGGAACACAATCCAAGCCTCTCACCCATCAACTCATTGTTTTTAAAGTAATTAATGGAAATGCAATGAGTTAATGTGAATTGGGACCAAGCCAGCTTGTTTGGCACTGTCTTTGTGAAGCATTGGCTCACTGATGTTTTGGCTTCCACTGACAAGGAATTGCCTCGCATTACATAAACTCCAAAATTCAATGAGCAGGATTCCATGTTTTGGGAAAGTAGCCAATAGTGAAAATGTAGCATATTTTGTAGGCAGAAATATGTAATGGACACAGTTTTATTTTCTTCAGAATATGAACAAGGCACTATTACAGGAAGGGGTGGAGCTTCCTGTTAACAGTTGAGAAAGCTAGTGAAGAAAGGTGTGGGGCACTGCCAGCAGTGATCAGACATATTCACAAGCAAGGGGGTGCTGTGACACACACACTCGCTCACATCTGCCTGAATTTTACTGACAAGGCATACTGCAACACATCTACACTGAAATACAATGTGCATGTGTTTCAATCATTTAAAAAAAAATCATCAAAACATCTGTAGAAAATGGGCTGATTAGGAAAAAAAAACATATAGAAATGCTCCATTAAGTGCATTGAGCTATGCAAAACTGTGCAATATGTTCAGTGAAGTCCTGAATAAAATTCACCCTGACATGAGACACAGGAATTAGTCGGTGACCATTTCTGTGAGACTAGGCGGTAATGGTGCTGTACTGTGTAGCACACGCAGTCAATCGGCCACTCTTAAACACCCATCGGGTTGTCAAATGTATTCCCCTCTTCCTTAAAAAGTTCATGGACTGTTATTAACACTTTACAGTAGCAACATAAGCTAATGACTGTGGGGAAGGAAACTGGACAGAGCATAAAAGGAAAAAAGCTGGAGAGACAGAAAAAGAGAGAGAAAAATGTCTTGAGTGTAGAGCTGGCTCCGGCTTGCAGCTCGAGTCATGGGTTTACATGGTGGTGAATTGACTGTGTGCTTGCCTAAGCTTCTCTGCAATCTAAAGAAACCAGAAATAGAGATGTTGCATTGTGAGCTCTGTGCCAAGTATGGAATAGCCTTGGTTGGTGTAAGGATGCTGATCAGTCTGTTTTACCTCGACCTGATTCCACACGAGACAATTGCATAAGAACATTTAAAAACATAATTTCAATGCTAGAAATGTTCAATTGCTAGAGACCTTCTGTCATTCAAATAAAGAAGGGTGTTGTAATAAAGAAGCTGCTAGTGTGAGATGAGGGTGCTGGTAAAGCTGGCCTGTAAATTTCTTCTTACCGTTTCATAGAACTTCACCTGCTCCTCCAGGTACAGTTGCATCACCCTGTTGTAGTCGTAGATACGGTTGCTGTGAAAGTGGTTCATCTCAGCTGCAGGAAAGAAAAAAATAGCAATTAACTTCCCCATTTACTCATCAGATAGGGTATTTCAACCAGCAAGCTTTCAGGTCCTAGCACAAAACTAAACATGGGATTGGCAAACTCCAGCCCACGGCCCTATTTGGCCCACTAACTGATTCAAACTGCAGTAGGTTTGAATTTGACAAAAAGTAAAATAATTATTGGTTTAAAAAAACATTCTCTAGTCTAAAGCTACACAGAACGTACGCAGAAATGATAACACACATACACATTTATATGTTTACAAGATATTTAGGCCATTGCAAACATGTAGCATTAGCTCATTAGCTTACCCTGTAGTGAGTACGACATAGTGCTAACACGTTTAGCCATGGTCACTTTGTCCTGAGGGGTGATCTTGCTAGCGGCGACCAGCCGGTCTCCTTCCTTAACCTTCTCTATGGCCGCCTACCAGTGAAAAGACAAAACCTTGCACTAAATTATATGAGTTTGACATAAACATTGATCTAGATTCATTACAAAGTCATCTAAATTTCTAAACCAGAAAAGGAACCAGGCAAGCCTAGTTCAGCCAGCCCACAATGTGATGGATGTTGTTGTTGCCTTTAATCACTACCACCAAGGCGCTATATGTCTGGTATAGCGTCTCGACATTAGATCATTTTATCACGCGTCAACGTCACACCAAGTTTGCATATTTTGCTAGACTCCATTATGCTTTGTGTTAAACTGACATTGAAGTTTACCTCCACCACAAATTGCATCTATAAACTATGGCTTTTGCAACTGGCTGTTTTAACAGCTTATCAACAATCAGCAATAGACCTACTAGTATCTACTAACTTACTACTTGATATAGTCATTAGAAATTATCAATTGCTAGTGGGACTGATGATGAACAATACACTGCCAAAGCCATTTCATTTCATGACACAACAACGTTGGTTTTTCTTTCAATCGTGAATGACATTAATAAAAGAATGTAGGTGACGATAACTGAATTTGGCAAGTGAATAGACCTTAGAATTATGGAAACACCTACTCATTTACAGCCCAAGGGGTTTTGATCAAGCAGAGCCTCGAATGCGGGACCTCGTTTGGTAGTCCGTGTCACTAACCAATATCTAACCAATACACTATTTAACAAGGAGCAGTCGTTCAGTCACTCACTCAGTCATTTGCTCTCCTTGGCCGCGTCCGCTTACACGATCTGGCAAAAACATTCTGTTCTTTTTTGTAACATTTGTAATCACTGCATTTATTTTTGTCATTCAGTTGTTATTTGTTCCTGCTTTGTTCTGTACCAACCTTGTGTACCCCGATAGTGTCAGGAAAGCATCCCAGAAGGCCTTTGTACTCATTGTTGGTCTCCATAAGGAAGTGCAGATCTTTCCTGGGCTATAGGGTGACAACAGGCACAAATAGATAACAACTAGGTAAACATAGAAAGCTGCACCATTCTACCTCTAGCACAAATAGTTCTAAGGGAAATTTAAACTACATTATCCGTACAGAGCCAAAGGAAACAAGAGGAAAATGTGCTTAATAAGGTAAAAAAACAAACAAACAAACAAAGTGGAAGCCTTAAATATGAAACACAATTTACCAAATATTTATCATATTTACCAAAAAAACTCCAGTAAAGTTCTTTGTCACAGACATGAATCCAAACATCAGCAGGAAACCAAGGGATAAGGAACGGCAGGTTTACCATAATGTGGGAACAGACAAAGCCATTCGTACGCCATGGATTGAGTCAAAAATGGAAACGTACACACATAATTCCCAAGGACAAGGGAAGAGTGCTGCATTTTGAGTGAATCCATGTCCTTTCTCTATTTATTCAAACAGCACTGTCTTTGTGCCTTTTACTACCCAGGAGTGGAATTCCACAAATTATAATAAAGATTGGTGGAGATCAAAGATCAAAAGAAAGTCAAATGGATTTGGAGAAAAAAAAAAACTTCTGCACTGGAGTGACAAGCTTACCAGAAACAAATTCCTCCATTTGGACGCTGCTGCTTAGACATCAGAAACAGGGTCTGGCTGTGATTTCAGTACAAACCATACAACACCATCATGGATATAAGTCAAATAATTGACATTTAAATGTTTGTTCAATTAAACTGAGTGGAAATTAGGGAAAACATGTGGCAAGTCTCTTAGTTTCAAAGATGTATTAGACATTACAGCAGATGTTTTTGTGGGCTTAGAAAAATGCTTGTGGCTCATAAACAATGGAGTCACTTAAGTAAAGTAACTGATCCATAGACAAAAGAAAGCTCACATGGGTAAACTAGAAACACTGATCAAATACTACTCAAAATACAGTAAACGGGCTATAAAATAAACTAAAAAGGAAATTGAGCAGTGTTCACAATGCAAGTTACAGCATTGTGAATTCAATGTGAAAATGTGTGTATGTGTAAATGTTTGAGTGAAAGTGAGTTTGAGTGAAGAATGACTGTCCAGATTAAGTTTGTTTAGTTTGAGTGTGTAAATTAGTTCAAGTGTGAGCTTTTGTGTTGGTGAGCAAGGGGTCTATAGAGCTTATTAGGGTGCAGGGACGACAGGCAGTTTAACAGTCTGATGGCCTTGATGTAGAAGCTGTTTCCCATATCTCTCTGTCCTGGTTTTGATGCCCCTATATCATCTTTGTAAGTTAGCATCAGTGCAAACAGCCAATGGCACCAGGATGTTCAGGTACATTATAATCTTTGTGTCACTGCATGAAGATCTCCTGGAGGGCAGGTGTTGTTGCATGCCCCTGATCTTGCATTGGGCCAAACTCCACCACCCCTAAAAGCCTGAGAGTATGCTCTCAATGGTACATCTGTAGAAGTTAGGGAAGTTAAGGAAATGAAAAATTTCTTCAGCAGCCTGAGGTTGAAGAGGCGCTGTTTATAACCACGGTGTCACTGTAGTTGGACCATTTCAGGCTACACAGTGCGCTTAGTGAAAGGGTCAAAGCAATGTCAGAACTAGGATGTAAATCAACACTAAGGGCAAAATAAATGACATCCAAAAGGTGATATTAGACACTTGATGTAGAGAGAAAGAAAATAGACCAAAGGGAGGGAATGGAATAGGGAGCACAAGGAGTCTAATATCAACAGGAAGTTTACAGAACAACCGGAAATAACCTCATCTTCCAAAGGTGTCATTCAAAGTACTTTAGTATAGATCCCTGAAAGTCATTGGATTCCAAAGTCTCAACAATTTGTTCATAGTAATATTGACACTGAAAAGTAAGTACACATTGTAATAATTACTTTTGACCAGGGAAATACATTTAAAGAGAGCTCTGCTATGATAAGATGTCTATAACTGTACTGTACCTGTTCAGCCACCATCTGAGCAATCTCTTCATAGGTCTTTCCTGCTTCATTCATGGCATCAGTCAAGGTGGCTTCTCCTGCAAGTACAAGAGGCACAGTGATTAATTGAAAAGCAGTTCTATTTTTTACTTTCACACAGTTCTTCCTCCCAATTTTGTGCTATAGAACTTCTGATTCCTGCCAGCTACCATGATAGAGCTCAAATGCACCCAAGTTAAGACACTACAGCGTTATGAGTCAAGGCGTTAATATTTATATTACTATCCCCCAAACCAGGACAGTACTGACTAACTGCATCCTCCGTAGTACCTCTGCGCTAATAGAATTTAACCCTGGTCTTGCAGTGATGCAGCTAAGTATGAAGCAGTGACTTTGCTGTGACTTTGTGTTCAGAATACATATCACACAACTACAACAATGTAGAGATCTGTACATATTTGGATAAACAAATTTCCAGCAGGCATACCTTGGTATCCACTACTTGTGAAGACAGATGAGAGGTTTTGAAAGGCCTTGCCAATCCTCTGGTACTCTTTTGGCAGAGCTGAGGAGGACATACATACATGCAGTCAGGTGTAAAGGCTATTTAGCCTTCATAACTGCTTTGTATGGTTGATGTGGTGTATACATACGTCCTGTGCATCTTTTCCAGTGCTCCTGGCCAACAGTAAGAAGGTCTTTCACACCATCATCCATCGCTTTGGTGAAGCGACTGAACTGTTCGCATTTCTGTTCCCTGTCACACAAGGGTCATTTAAATAAGAAAACAAAAACATTACAAATGTTTAAGTATGCTATAAAGTGGTGTGGTGTCTCACACTTCGATGGGGTCCAGGTCAGGACCTTCAGGTTCTATGGAGGAGAAGATCATGACTCCCACACCCTCATCTTTCTCTGCTTTTCTCTTCCCTGTTTTCCAGTCCTGCAACAATGTCAAACACACTTAGAATTTTTCACATCCAATCTGTGAGTATGCACAGAGTTCTATGTCCTAGCACTGTCTGATGTTCCCAGCATGCTCTGCTGTTCATGTTCCAGACAAAGATAGAAGTAAAAAAGTATTCTACTGTACTTTCTCATCCTTGTAAGTCAGGAAGAGTTGGAAGACGTCGCTGTTGGAGACCACAGGGTGCCGACACATCCTGGTCATCCATCCTTGCAACCTTTCCATACGCATTTTGATAAACTCCTCCTCAAAACGTCCTGGCAGAGGGGAAAAATGGGTTACGTTGAATGTGGGGGAGGAATAAAGAGGCAGAGAGCAAGGATAGGATTGACAATAACATTTGAGTAATTTCACAGACGCTCTTATGCAGAGCGATTAACAGGAGAAAAACGGGTAAAGTGAAATGTTCCCTCTAAAGGGCATGTGTGGCTGCGCAACAATTCTCAGATTGTTGCACAGAAGAACTGCCAGTCTGCACAGATTACGCAAATTATGAATTTCCATATTAGTTCAAACATTGATCAATCACGTTTTTATGTAATTGAATCAACATCATAATATAATACCCTTTTCAGTGCAACAAGAAATTAATGTTTTTTTTAGACAGTGCACCACAGAGTAGAATTCTACTCACAGTATTCAACGAGCGAGCTAGTAAGACGATGCAATTGTCAGACCAAAGCTCTGCTGAGCGGGAACCAAACTTTTCACATGTTGATATACTTTGCTGATTTACATATTTTTTTAAATTAATGTTATTAGCCCAGTTATAAGTACTGCAATTTATGCTTTTCTGCTTAATTGTAGCCTTCGCTTCAAGCTGTCACTGCTTTGCTATTCAGGTAGAAACCGTGTTCATGACTTAAAAGGTGCAATGTATTTTAATGCAGGCTTGAATAATTGACAAGCCGAAATAGTCAAATTCTCTGTACACAGTATCAATTTTGTATTATTTATTCCTTATTTCAATGTAATAAATTGTGGCACAAACGCAAGAGAGAAGGATGACAGGGATTAGAACCCTCTGGAGGAAGCCAGAAGGTCCAGCCCCACCCCTGCACAGTGGACTCCCATAATGACCTCATCAGTGCAGGGCTACACCAAGGTGTAGCTCGGGGTCAATGACTGAAGTAGAAACTGCTGTGGGAGACAATGATGCAGCGAAAGACAGGGAGGTCAGGAAGGCGAAACTTGATCGTACTGCCTTCACGCTTCTCTGTCCCTGCGATAATGCATATCACCTTTTATTTATGTCTGTTTCAACAAATATGTTTTACCAACTTAGAGAAACAGCACTTTCAGAGTTACAACCAACAATTCATGTGAGTATAAGTATTCAGACATTTCAACTTAAAACAGATGTAAGAAGTTTAAAAGCTAGTAGTCAGTGGCAAATCCCATGAATGCAATAATAGCAGTCTGTGACCCATTAGTATCATCCTTTAAGATGCTTTTCAAAGTCTATACAGCAGCAATTTTGAGCTGTTGCTTGTTTTGGAGAGTTTCTGACTTCAGTCTCCTCAGAAAGTGAAATGCATGTTCAATTGGATTTATATCAGGAGACTTTATTCTGCTGCTGCCATCATTCATTACACCATCAAAAATTATGAGTGAGCTTGTTCCAGTGGCAGCCATGCATACCCATGACACTACCTCCACCATGCTTCACAGATAATGTGGTATGCTTTGGCACATCTGCAGTTTATTTTCTCCAATTGAGGTGAACAAAAACATTCCAAAATGTCTCTTTGATACAGTTACAAATACATTAACTTCTTTGATGAAAAGATCATCACCATTAGAAACAAATAACTGACTCCTTAAATAATTATAGTCCCCAATATCTCAGTTGTCCTGAGAATGTCCTGAACCTCCATGACCAGGTGTCATTGGGGACTGGAACTTTTTGATCCCGTATTGCTCGACACTTCTACAAAATGTGTAATAAGTTCTGTACCCACAAATTGTCAGATAGACCAGTTTCCAACAAAATAACTTAAGGAGCTATTTCCGGTGCAAGAGTGGTGTGAAAAAGTGTTTGCCCCATTTCTTATTTCTTATTTGTTTGCATGTTTGTCACACTGAAATGTTTCAGTTCATTCAACAAATTAAAATATTATATTAGTCAAAGGTAACACAAGTAAACATTAAATGCAGTTTTGAAATTAAAGTTATTATTAAGGGAAAACAAAATCCAAACCCACATGGCCCAGTGTGAAAGGGAGTTTGCCCCCTCGGTAAAACAACTCCACTGTGGTTTATCACACCTGAGTTCAATTCCTCTAGCCACACCCAGGCCTGATTACTGCCACACTTGTTCTCAATCAAGGAATAACTTAAATAGGACCTGCCTGACAAAGTGAAGATGACCAAAATATCCTAAAAAGCTAGACATAATGCAGAGATCCAAAGAAGTTCAGGAACAAATGAGAAAGAAAGTAATTTAGATCCATCAGTCTGGAAAAGGTTGTAAAGCCATTTCTAAAGCTTTGGGACAGTGACCAAATGGCGAAAACATGGAACAGTGAACTTCCCAGGAGTGGCCGGCAGACCAAAACTACCCCAAAAGTGCAGCAACGACTCATATAAGAGGTCACAAAAGACCCCACAACAACATCCGAAGAACTGCAGGACTTGCCTCAGTTAAGGTCAGTGTTCATGACTCCACCATACGAAAGAAACTGGGCAAAAATGGCCTGCATGCAGAGTTCCAAGACAACAACCACTGCTGAGCATAAAGAACATTAAGGCTCATCTAATTTTTGCCAAAAAACATCTTGATGATCCCCAAGATCATTGGGAAAAACTCTGTGGACAGAGAACACAAAAGTTTAACTCTTTGGAAGGTGTTTGTCCCATTACATCTTGCGTAAAAGTAACACCGCATTTCAGAAAAAGAACATCATACCAACAATAAAATATGGTGGTGGTAGTGTGATGGTCTGGGCCTGTTTTGCTGCTTCAGGACCTGGAAGACATGCTGTGGTAAATGGAACTATGAATTCTGCTGGCCTAGCAAAGCTTCCTTAGGGTGGATTTTAGAGTTTTATTTTTTACCTATAAATCAATACATGGACTTGCTCCTACTTATCTCGCTGAAATGATCCAGCCATGCATACCTGCACGTAACCTTAGCTCGCATGATGCGGGCCTTTTAATTGTACCTACAATTTCTAAACAAACAGCTGGAGGCAGGGCCTTCTCTCATAGAGCTCCACTACTGTTGAATGATTTGCCAATAAAAGTTAGAAATGCAGACTCAGTGCAAACCTTTAAGCGTCTACTAAAGACTAATCTCTTCAGCCTGGTCTATGACTAAGCGTAGTCTGACTCAGTGTGAAGGTGACCAGAAAGGCTAGATACTGTCCATCCTTGCTGTCTTGCCAGGTGGGCTCTCATCACATTTGGGATACCCTCCCTCCAATGCCATTCGGGGGCGGAGTCACTGGCTTGTTGTTGCCTCTCGGGTGCGCAATTGTGCCATTGGGTTGTACTCTGCTGGTAATACTCTGCCCTCATTCAGGATGGTTGCAGTTGGTGGGTGTCCCTTTAGTTGATGCTTGGCAATGTGATTGGATTGATTTCCACAGTGTCACTGGACGCCCCTGTCTCAGCCCCAAGGTATTAAGCTGCTATATTATTGGGGTCAGTTCTCCTTCAGTTCTCCTTCTCCACAAAAAAACTGTGTAGATCTAAGGAATGCATTTTCAAAATGTTCCCTGTCTCTTGACGTTTTAAACATCGGAGGACATGAGGTCTCCCATAACTGCGGAGTACCAGGCTTGACTCATTGCTGTCCCTGTCCAAAGTCCTCCTGGTTGTGTTTCAGATAAAGACGATAACAGACAATTTCAACTGCCACTCTGCTGACCCCCCCGTCTGGTCATGCCTCCGATCCTGGACTAGGTTTAAATAGACTCTGGGCTTAGTCCACATGCATGGATTAATTATTACAATTTGAACTCTTAATATGTTCACCCGGCACAGCCACAAGAGGACTGGTCACCCCTTTGAGCCTGGTTCCTCTCTAGGTTTCTTCCTAAATTTCAGCCTTTTTAGGGAGATTTTCCTAGCCACTGAAGTTCAACAAAAATGTTGTTTGCTTCTTGGGGTTTAAGGCCGGGTGTTTTGTAAAAGCACTTTGTGACAACTGCTGGTGTAAGAAAGGCTTTATACAGAGGGGAGAACAAGTATGTGATACACTGCTGATTTTGCAGGTTTTCCTACTTACAAAGCATGTAGAGGTCTGTAATGTTTATCATAGGTACACTTCAACTGTGAGAAACGGGATCTAAAACAAAAATCCAGAATATCACATTGTATGATTTTTAAATAATAAATTAGCATTTTATTGCAGATTTTTTCATCTCTTTATGAACCTAATGTTAAGCTAGTGCCATTGACCAAGTTGCAATAACATGACAACAAGATAAACATGTCAATTGGCATGGATTTTATCATTTTAAATAAATACCAATTAGAAAATGCTTGATATTATCTTTAAGGAACATTTTCAATTCGTCACATGCCTAGTTTTCATGGCATTGACTTCTTGGTTCAATTGAAATCCCCTTTCCCATTCTACATTGGTAGAGAATTTCCACAAATGCCTTGCTCTACCTAGGAGTGTCTTAATATATTTTAATAAGATTTGATGTTGTCAAAATGGTGAAAATTCCATAATCATAAATATTGAGAAAATGTTTAGTAAAACGCTGTCTGACTTACAGTCATGCAGAAGAATTACGGCAATTATGGCGGCCTACTCAGTTGGCCTACTCAGATTCTTTATCAACAATAAAATAGTGTTATTGGTGCATCCCTAATAATATGTAAATAAAAGTAATTGTTTAATTCACATTACATTTAGATTGAGCATAAAAAGAAAAATGAGTGATGCTGTGATTCTGTCATTTGTTTAAATGATTTTTGTCCCTCACAGAAGGCCTAAATACTATAGCCACGGTTCACCACTGTACACATGATCCATTCCATTAAGCATAGGTGCCTTACCATAACTTCCTACAATGAGTGAACTCCTTTCAATAGGACAGACCAGTCATGGTGAGTGACACTTCCTTCATGCTTTCCAAAACCATTCAGATGAATGGCAGTTAGATATGTGTGTTTATTTACATTACTGTAGTGACCTGAAAGTCTTTTTTAAGCACATAACTGTTTCCAATAGCTCTAATGTATCATAGAATATATTGAAATAAATTGTTTAATGGACCATGTCTCCGCTACGTTAAAAAAATCTGTTTTACAAATTGTATTACAACTTTTTAAAAAAATTATATAAAAGCAATATTCAGTTTTAATGTATGCATTCCCTGAGGAAAAAGCCCATAATTTGCCAGTCATTGACACAAAAAAGTTTGAGAATAGCTGGGAAAGAAAATCTTTCAGTTGAAAAGATAGAGAATAGTCTTTCACCTGTGACCTGCTTGTCCGGTAGAGAGGGAATAGGGATGGCCGAACCAAATTTGTCCAAGAGTCGTTCATACAGCCAGTCAAAGTGTTTATATCGGTGATTGACAGGTCTGTTTGTGGTCTGCAACAGAAACACCATATCAGTATGCACAATAATGACTTGGTTTGCGATTGTCAATATTAATCCCATTCACTGCCTAGTAGTAGGAGTTGTTGTCAAGTCACTGAACCTTAAGTCTTTGTCAAGAGCCCAGAGACACGGGCCTTACGATTAAGTCTGAGTTAAGTCAGAGTCCAATTCTGTGCCACTGATGGGTCAGTCAAGAGTCCAGGCACAAGTGTCTTTGGGTGAAATGAGCCATGGTGCGTGAGTCCCTTTGCAAGTCATAGTCACTGGGTAAACATTAACTCAAAATGGTATTTGACTCTTCAAATATAGTGCAGTGGGGCAAGACAAATGAGGTCACTAAATGGTTTGCTAATGCTTTCCTTTTGTACTTCACAATAAATGTTTATAGACTACTGGAAGAAGTAAAGCTTTCAGGGGGATATTACATTTACCCTAAACAAAATGTTTTAGTTGCAAAACATTAAATCAAACATAACAAAACTGTATGCTACAGGTCACCACATGAATATACCCAATACTGTAGTAACTCTCATTTGCAACCAAAACATTTTGTTTGGTGCAATGAATACGCCACAGGCCTAGGTTGTTACATTACTAAACAAGGTGTAAACAAATAGTTAATGGTTATGTGGGTAGAATTAGGGTAGAACACGTTTTGGAACTGCCTTAAGGAATGTGAAAGGTGTCCTTCCAATGCATGATACACAGAAAGAAATTTAGCAATGACAAATGTCGTATCTTCTGAATGTTAAGGGATACAATCAAAATGTATTAATTGAAGAAAGCAGATTGTTTGGAAGAACATAATAATGAGATGCAGTTGGGAAAGTGCTATGGTTAGGTGAGAAGACAAAATTATAATGTTCCTTATGTATTGGCAAACGTAGGTAAACTAGTCAAACAGTAGCTAACTAGAAGGCGGGTGACTAATTAGCTACAGGAAAGTAGGAGACTCGCCAGCACAAGGTGTATGATCAGCAGCAGAGCAAAGCTAACCTGCATATTCCCTTCTAGCTTACAAGCTGGTGAAGGCTGTGTCAGCTTTCGAATTCTTGTTGTTATCATATTATTTATATTTTTTTATTGTATTAATTTACATTGTATGCCAAGGGCATTGTGTTTCATCTCTGTATGAAACATACAATTAATTCAAGATCAAATATGTATATGTGAATAAAACTTGATGGATTGACTTACATTGGGTATGACTTGGTATTCAATATAGCTCTTTAGGCCATACATTTTGGAGCCCTTCTTGGGGTCGGCTACAACACAATCAAGCTGAGCCTCTGGATAGGACCACACTGGACCAACTTCACCCATCTAAGACAAGATATAGAAAACACAGAAAAAAACTGCTAAATACTACCGTTATTAAACATAACATTAAACATAACAATATAACACCTAAATATCAACATACAGCTTGAAAATATTATGCTAAACAATTCTAAGTCCTCTACCAACTTACATAGATGGTTAGCTTATCCTTTCCCTTGGGCGGCAGCTTGCAGAGGAGGAACAACTCAGGACCAGACTTTGAGAACCCAGGGAACCTGCTCATAAAGGAAATCACTGGAATTAAGCATTAGGAGTTTTAGGTTGTGGAACAGAACACTTGACATTGAGGAAATCCAATGCCAATGGGTTAACAAAGGTAGGCAAAAATATTCTGCAAATGACATGACAATATCATTCTTGGTTAGCTACAACCCTGTTTCCAAATAGTTGGGACGAATGCAATGATGTTCCCATTTAAACCCTATATTTAAATGAAATAGTACAAAGTCAACATGTTTAAAAAAAGCTGAGACAGTGGCAACAAAAGACTGGAAAAGTTGTGTAATGCTAAAAAACATCTCACAAGTTATTAGGTTCTGGCCACATGTCAGTAACATGACTGGGTATAAAAAGAGCTTCACTGTGAGGATGAGACTTTCAGAAATAAAGATGGGTGAACCACTCTTTGAAAGACTGCGTGGGCAAATAGTGCAACAATTTAAGAATAATATTTCTCAATGTATAATAGCAAAGGGTTTGAAGATCAACATTTACGGTACATAATACCATAAAAAGATTCAGAGAATCCGGAGAAATCTCTGCATGCAAGCGACAAAGCTGAAAACCAGTGTTGAATGACCATGATCTTCAGGCCCTCAGGCGGTACTGCATTAAAAACAGACACGCTCAAAAACACTTCTGAAAACCATTGTCTGTAAATATGAAATTCTTTTGGGTAATAATGGAGGCCGCATTCTCAGTCTAAAGAGGAGATGGAGCAACCTATGCTACCATCCAGATTATGTTTTTTCCAAGGAAAGCCTTGCTTATTTCAGCATGACAATGTCAAACCACATTATGCACATATTTCTACAGTATGATTCTGTAGTAAAAGAGTCTGGGTGCTAAATTCGCCTGCTTACAGTCCAGACCTGTCACTCACTGAAAACATTTGGCGCATTATGAAACAATTTAACACAGGTTCAGACTGAGCACATGACAGATGTGAAAGCGCATGGAGACGCCGTGGTGAACGTTATGCTGCCTGCATCATCATCCAGTATGACCAGTTTGGAGGTGGGTCAGTGATGGTCTGGGGATGCATCTCCTTCAACGACCTCAACGTGCTTGCTAACGGTATCCTGACTGCTGTTAGGAACAGGGATGAAATCCTCAGACCCAACATCAGACCTTTCAGTGGGCCTTGGGTTCCTCCTTGTGCAGGACAATGCCCGGCCTCATGCGGCCAGAGTGTGTAGGCAGTTCCTGAATGACGAAGGCATTGATGCCATTGATTGGCCCTCACGTTCCCCAGAGCTGAATCTAATTGAGAACCTCAGGGACATTATGTATCGGTACATCCGACACCGTCAAGTAGCACCACATACTGCTCTGGAGCTCACTGATGCCCTGATCCAGGTCTGGGAAAAGATCCCCCAGGACACCATCCGCCGTCTCATCAGCAGCATGTCTAGATATTGTTGGGAGTGCATACAGGCAGGTTGGGGCCATACACACAACTGAGTCACATTACAAGTTGCCGTGATGAAATTCATGCAAGTTGGAACAGCCTGTGATTTCAATTGTTTACTAAGATTTTGGGTGTGAGTTTGAATCCAGCCCTCAGTCAGTTGGAGATTTTGGTTTCCATTGACTGTTGTTACATAATTTTGTTCTCAACAAATTACACTATGTATAGTAAAGATTTTGATCTTTAATATATTTCTTTCCTTGAGACTCAATGTGAGATTTAAGTGTTTTCCAAATTTTTTGAGCAGTGTATTTTAGAGAGATATAATAGTCTGACAACAAGCTTGATTGTCATGCAGTACCAACTACCTGTTAAGAGTCAATTAATACAACAGCCAATTTAGCCCTTCCTCTACATGAGTAGATTGTGTGGTTTAATTGTTTACTGCCACTGCCAGTTCACTTACACTGGAAAACAGCCACAATTCTTTTTTATATATTAATGTCTACGGTGATAAGCAAGGGTGGAATATCATGTAATATTAAACCATCTGAATGTCACATTTATTATGATAACAAATCATGTTATTGTAACTATCTTTACTGCCCTGGGCATAATAAAAAGCTGATCCAACACTATTGTTGGGAAAATTAATAAATAAAATGGACATGTAGGACAGGTTTCAAACACCTGTCCTGCATGTCTAGCTAGCACAAAACATTCTAAACAACCTTTTACAGTCGAGGTAGAACAAAGGTTTTAATAAACTGTTTAGTTTATACTGCACTTGTGATAGAAATTTGAAATTGTGAAACAATATAATGATTTGATGTTATTATTTTACATTGCATTGGCAGTTATGAGTTTATATTCATTTCTATGGTGGTTACGTTTAGTATGCTGTGATCTAGGTCAATGAGTCATGAACAGAGAACCCTATGGTCTGTTAATCTGTTGAAGCTTGACCAGAGAATGACCTGGCATCTGTTGTTTGTTCAATGTGTGAGTAATCGGAGTTGGGGGCATGGCCAGTGAAGAAGCTACAAACACGCCTTTCGTACCTAGATTCTTTGACTACTCAGAGTGCGGTCATACTAGGTGGCCGTATATCGATTATCCCATGCGTATGTAAAAATAAAAAACCTTTATAGAACTTTGTACTCACTTTTTTTACACACCATAAAAACTCAATATGTCGTGACTGCGAATGGTTGATTAAGGGATATTTTTTTTACAGGTGCTGTAGGATTAAATTTGAGGTTATTTTCAGGTCCTGTGTATCTTCCCTTATGTTGCTCTGCCAGGCAACCCTCAGTTCCAGCGGGTTTTAGGATTCATTTGCCTTCAGTCTTGTCTTCAGCATAAAAGTCATACTCAACTGCATTCTGATTGATTGACTTGTCAGTCAGTAGCCTTATACTTTTTGGCCTTGAAAAACTCAGTGGTAGCTATGGCAGTGTGTTTGGAGTCATTGTCCTGTTGTATGATGAGGTACTGCTTAATGACCAAAGGCATTTGGTTGTATCAAAGCAGAGAAGATGTTTCTTTACACTTCAGAATTCATCCAGCTCCTGCCATCAGCAGCAAATCCTCAATGAAGATAGAACCATATCCAGTTACACACCACAGCAATAACATTGCCTCAACAATATTTTTCTACATATAAAATGTTTTACATATCAACATACCTATTTATGTTCATGGGCAGTTTCCCTATATTAAAGTTTTTTTTGCAATCTGTAACCTGGCAAATGTGCTCTTTATGTTTATTAGTGGTTTGCATCTTATGGCATATCTCTGAAGTTCTGCTGGTGGGTTGCTCTTCCACATACAGTATGATAGTCTTTGACACAACTATGTCTACATCCTGACCTACATGAATGTTGTTAAAGAAATAATCAACCACTAGATACTATTTAGGGTGTTTTTTCAGTCTCTATATGTAAATTTATCAGTATTTTAGAAATTCTGTGGTGGGAGATTTCAACCAATTACAATATTGTTTGAATTACCCTGCTGTCTGGTCATTATTATCTTTTAGCAATTGTTGTAGCCTTTGTGTTTCAACAATTGCTTAAACACATTAGTGGTGGTAGGTGGAAGGGGTTGTCTTTCTTCAACAGAGCCATTACACTGTTTTTACAGGCCACAACACAGAAGAATAGCTAGGTTGACACATTTTCTCTAGCTATTTAGATTGCAAGTTTGACCCAGTTGCTGAACATTATTGTCAGGCAATAGACATTGCTAAAAACATTACTGCTTATGATGGTACAAAATGTTGTAGTAGATTTTATAGTTTTTGTACAAGGAGGATGTGTAGATACCTGTAACTACCAGTGAAATGCAAAAAGGTAGTTTAACATTGCTGTGTAAACCAGTGCTTAATTACTTTGCCCATTATCTATCAGTAGCAAACAGTTGATTTAAGCAAAAATCATTTTGTCTCTGATTGATTGAGTCTGATTAAAAATGCCTAATGAGTCCTTGGTCCCTTTCACAGCTGAGCTAAAAAGTTAATTTATCATACATTAAATGACAAGCTTAAGGCTGATCTGCATGAAAGTACATGAGTGTGGATCGTTTTGTTCTAAAAACTTCTGATAATCATTGAAAACGCCCATATGGGGTCACTGAATTAATTCTGTCATACTGTACTTCCAAAATGCCTCCACTAGACGGCAGTGCCTTTTTTGAACTCTGAGATCTTTTTTATGAGGTGTCTCAAATAAGGGGGGCCTTTATTTCCTTTGGAATTCCCTACATGTGCAATATCTGAAAGTAGTGGAGATTGCAAGAAGGATGTGTCCAGCCTTCCTTTGGATGGTTATATCCACTCGTGACACTACACAACACAGGATATTTGACCACTGGCTACTGTACCATTATATGAAGTTATCATATAGGCCTTCAGTAATTCCACTAAAACACTGCAAAATAATAACAAACATCACAGAATAGCATTTAGGCTACACTCGGTCCTGATACTTTTCATTGTCTGAATGTTCAGACCCATTTTCACTATCCTCGCTCTCCATAAACATTAATTCCACTTCTTACACCGTTTTGCCATTTCTTTTTTTCTCAGAACAATTACTTGTAGCAACTGAATGAGTCTTCAAAGCAATCCAAGTGCATAATGACTTTATTGGGAGCATGATATGTGGCTCTCCCCCTGGCGGCTCTCCCCCTGGCGTGCTACATGGATAGACTTTACATTGGTTGTTTGACCGCAGTTTGTGATTGGTTTATGTATTGTAGACTTCTAAACAACAGAATAAGATCAAATATAATTGGTTAGAGCTGCTGCTGAAATCCTGAAGGATGACTTTTGTTGTGGTTTGTGATCACGATTGTGGGGCTTCTGGTTTACGAAAGTACACAAACGAGATGTTGTTATTTACAGTAGAATGTCGTTGTTACCGTAGTAAAGAAAGAAGCCTCTACGCACGGGCACGTCAATTGCGCTCAGAGGGTTTTTAATTAAGTCACTTTAACCCAATTAGCATTATACTATTTAAAAGAAATGTGACAATGTGTCCAAAAACCTTTGGAGTTCACTGTATATGTAATCATATGTCTGTATGTACACTTAGTCCTGAACCAAGACTCACAGATTTTAACTATGCCCTAGACATAGTTGTAGTTATAAATGATAAAAAAAGATTGCCTGCGTTTCTGGCTTCAGTTTGAAGGTTGTAGACTGGTCTGTCTTACTTGTTGAGGGAAATCTTCATTGAGGAGCCGGTAGCCCCACCTCTCTGGATGGCCCCTCCTTCTCCGGACTCAGAGTTTGACTTCACGTCACCCCACTCATCATCCCACTCATCATCCTCTGCACCTAAACACAAGCACATAAACATTCACATATACACAGAGAAGCAAACATTATTAATTACAAGTACAAAAAAAAGCCATTCAGCATAACAAAACCACAACCGAGATTAGAGAACATGCACTAGAGTCTAGACCACGGGTTTAAACCTCTCCTCAGGGAACACTATACGTTTGATTCCAGAGCTAGGAAAACTACTTTCAATTATCAACTAATTATCAAGACCTTAAATGAGGGGAGCTACCTAAGCGCTACACATGTTTTTTTAAACATCTGCGGTACCCGATGAGAGGATTGAGAACCACTGTACTAGACTACCCTGTGTTATGTAAAGAGAAAAATTACTTTTATAATTAAGTTTATAAAAAGAAACCGCAACCTATGACCAGTCAATACATCCCCTCTGTATATCTGTCATCTAGGCCAACAGTTAGCAATTTTCAAATCAACCAATTAATTTTAGATTTAGAATTGCACAAATGGCTTTCTTGAAAGCAAATATACACACAATTGCACACACATGCCCGTAAGAGAAGAACAATTTTTTTTTCTAAATATGCTGGATATTATTGATATAACAATAAAGCAGTCAACACTCTCACAAATAGGAAACCACTTCCAGCAGGCAATGCATGACGGGATACCTGAACAGTCAATAATGTAGGGATATGGATAGATGTCTTTGGAAGGAAAAAGAAAATGTATGTTATTATTTTGATAATTTTCAATGCTTTTTACCACTCACTTCTCTGTTTGTGGTATGAATAGCTTTGAAGAGGAAGTGAAAAACCTAGGCTGGCAATAATCTCAATGACATCACTTGTTTAAAACCACGCCTAAGAAAGGTATTGCAAAGCATGGCTCTTCCTGCATGTCAAAGTCTACCTTCTTTATACACATCACTTAGATATAAACAATGAAGTGTTCCTAAAAAAATCTATCTGAAGAAAAAGTAAAAATAGGATTTTGACAGATCCTATATTAATTCGCTTTCAGTTCCCCCAGACCAGTGTCTCTTACCTGGGCCTTGGTAGGCTTGAGGGTGCCCCTGTATGCTGGAGCCCCAGGGGTCAGGGGCAGCACTCTTGCCTGTCACAGTGCCCTCCGGCTGGGCTGCCCAGTTGTTGGAGGAGCCTCCAGTGGTGTCCTGATTCCATACCGACCATGGGTCATTACCATTACTTGCCTAGAAGAGAGCGCAAGGAAAGAGGGAGAGAGGTTAGGGTAGAGGATATCCTGTTTAACAATCCACCAATACTGATTTTTTATGACAGAAAATGCAGGGTTAGCCAGAACAGATTTTATAGAGATTAATCCAAATATGAAAACATGCTGTTCTCACTTCAATACACACATGCAGTTTTAAACACAGACAGAGGAAATAGTGTATGTGTACACGCACGCAGGCAGGAAGGCACACACAAACACATTTTTTAACTAAACTGACAGCACCTTGTCAACTTGACGGTTCCAGCTCTGAAATCCTCAAAGTATGAGTTAAGTCTCACAGATTTAACAGGGTCATCAACATACTATACCACTGTACACAAAACAATACACAAGATCCTTTGTTCCTTAGTATTCAGCAAGTGAAACATGTTGTTCCATTCAGATTTAAGCCTGGTAACGATATATAAACCCTCCGGAACAATGCTTACATTGTGTGAAATACTTTTTCAAAATAAGTATTTCATCAATCCCTAATACTTGTATGAAATAGGGATTGATGATAATAAAAATGTAAGTGGGTGTGGATAAATTGCACTGGATAGCGCTTTATTATTATAAATATTAGGAGTACATTATAAAATGACATGAAAAAGGTGAATTGCTGTGTATTATCAAAAAGGAAAAATACCACTAACTAAATTTATGAAACAAATAATCTAAAGCTTTCAGGCTTTATATCATCATTAAGGATCTTCCTACATTTTATGTGGAGGTTAATAGCAGAAGCTCTCCTTTGGATGTTCTCTACATGTTGGTGCATAGTCAATAAAAGATTTTGTTGGAAGAACTAGATGTGGTGGATGATGACACAATCAAAACAGACAGGCACGTCCTATGCTGTCTTCAGTCAAGTCCATCATTCACAACTACTTTTGAAGGATTTCACTTAACAGCCCACAGAACAACGACATACCATGCGTATGAGGAAGAGAGTGGTCATGCAGAAAGCAATTTTGTGTTTTGTTTTTGTAAAGGATGTGAATGCTCTTTTGGATAGGACTTTCTTGACCAGACTTAATAGGCTACTGAAGGAACAGAAAAATGTCAATTCTACCCTAATTTACATATTCAAAGATTCTGCAGAATTTATAAGCCATTTATATTTGCTTCAATTGTCCTTTCCTAGCCTATACTCTGTGTGTCTGGTCATGTTCTTTTATCAGAATGTTTATGTTACAAATGTTTTTCTCTGGTCTGACTACAGAACCTAAGGTCCTGCCTTAATCCCCTTATGCTGAACCCATGAGTAGATAACTGTTTTACAATATGGTGTCAGGAGGCATAGATTGGAATGTGTCCCTAGATGATAAGGGGGTCTATTTATCGGGACTAGTTTTGTTAACCTTAGGTCAGTAAACCAAACCCCACACATTCAATTTGGGGATATAACTGAGAGTGGCATTTGGGAAAGTCCTCTCTTGCATTTTCCTCACTCCTGCCAGCATCTTCAATCACCGGAAAACTTCCATCTTGGATACTTGTAATACTCTCTTTATATATTTAATTGATTTGTTACATTCATTCCAAATAGTCAATGAATTAATCTAAAACGGGTCAAAATCCAGTTTCACCAACACACAGGAGTGACTCATTCAGTTTAATTGTCTAACACTTGTTGACAACATACACAAACAATGGTAAAATTTAGACAAGTTGATAGCAATCTTTCCCTGGTGGTAAAGATTGTTTGCTGATCGCTGTGATTACTGATTGAATGTTTATATTATCTGTGCTCATCTATGATCAAAATGAAGAGCAATCCGGAGCAGTGACAGAAGCATCAGAGCAGTGCTGATCAATTGATTTTATCTTAGAAGGGGTCATTTAGGGGTTACTGCCATGTCGGGTGTTTTTGTGGAGGTTTTATAGGTCTGATTTGGAGGTTCCAGTTAGCGTCGCCACTTTTATAAATCAGCTGCAGTTTTTGGGGCCAAAAGCTACTGGAACTTGATTTACAATTAAAAGGTAGGGAGGGGGACAGTATAACATCATGCTTGCAGGTTAGACTGGTGGGGAAATCATGCCCCTGATCCCAGCCCAATGCAGTTTACCTCATCAGGGGAAGAGGATGGGGGGGGGGGTGGGGTGTCAGGGGTTTCCGGTTGAGGACTACGAGCCCCAACATCCACCTTAATGGGGGAGAGAGGGTGACATCATCACAATGTTGCCTGCAAATAAAAGGGTTACCTTGGAAATGTGAACCCCGAGCCAAAATTAAGTGAGAGGATGTGGTAATACAGTTGTTTGGAATTCTCAGTCATCAACTCTCCCTTTATCTTGTCGTATAGCTATTGGTTTCTTAAAGTATAATTCACCTCTAGCATCTAACCCACATTCTGTTCTATTTATTTACTCACATTCACAACCACACATGCTCAAAGCTCTGTGTTTTAAGTTTTGAACCCAAGATCAAAAACTCATTTTATTTTACTTAAAAAAAACTTCTGAAATATATACTGCAGCTGCTCTCACTTCTGCATTTCATGAAGACTGCATGGGTAGAATACTATGAATGATATAAATAAACATCCGAGGTCATGTGTCACTTTTGTTTTCGGCATTCTTTCTCATGGATTATCTCTGGAGTTAACACATACACTACCAGACCAAAAGATTTACGTCACCCACATATTTTCCAGTTTCTATTGAAATGTAAGCAGTTCAAGACCAGTGAATAACCTGAAGTGGTTGAAAGGAATATACCCAGGAGGAATAAAAAAAGTTTAGGTTACCAAAAACAGAAACATTTCAGAGTTATAAAAAAAGCCTTTTTTCAGGGAACAAGTAATAGGTTAATAAATTACAGCTGTTCTTCAGAAATTGAAGTAAATTAAGCCTTGAAAGTTGATGCTAACAATTCCTGCAGGTGTCTCAACGATTGTTGTTTACAATCGTTGAGACACGTGTAGGACATACCTATAAAACAGATGTTGACCTGACCTCTACATGGTTCAAAGTGAAACTTGCCACCTTTCTACAACAGGCTATAGTATAGCTATGCTCATGAGTTTGCATACCCTGGCAGAAATTGTAAAACTTTGGCATTGATTTTGTAAAAATGACAGATCATGCAGAAAAACTGTCATTTATTTGAGGATAGTGATCTGATGAAGCCATTTATTATCAGATTTGTTTGGCTCCTTTTAAAATCACAGTGATAACAAAAAACACCCAAATGGCCCTGATCCAACGTTTACATTCCCTTGAATGTTTGGCCTTGTTACAGGCATAAAACGTGAAACACACAGATGAAAATGAATCTCACATCAGCGGCTTTCTAAATTGCAGTTAGTGTTTGTGGATAACGTGTCAATGAGTTTGTTAGCTCTCAAGTGGATGCACTGAGCAGGCTAGATAGTGAGCCATGGGGAGTGGAAAAGAACTGTCAAAAGACCTGCGTAACAAGGTAATGGAACTTTATAAAGATGGAAAAGGATATAAAAAGCTATCCAAAGCCTTGCAAATCTCAGGCAGTACTGTTCAATCACTTATTGAGTAGTAGAACATTTGGGGATCTCTTGATACCAAGCCAAGGTCAGGTAGACCAAGAAATATTTCAGCCCAAACGGCCAGATTAATTATTTGGGATACAAAGAAAAACCCACAGGTAACCTCAGGGGAAATACAGGCAACTCTCGAAAAAGACAGTGTGGTTGTTTCAAGAAAAACAGTGACGATACTTAACAAAAATGAGTTGCATTGTCGAACTGCCAGAAAGAAGTCATCTCTGTGCCAATGCCACAAAAAAGCCCAGTTACAATACGACCAACAACATCTTGAGACGCTTTACAGCTTCTGGCACAATGTAATTTGGAGTGTCTCTGGAAAAACAGCTCTGGAAAAAATTAAGAGACCACTGCAAAATTATCAGTTTCACCGGTTTTACTATTCAAAGGCATGTTTGAGAATTATTTATTTTTTTATTCTATAAATTACTGACAACACTACAAAAATTGTGTCAGAGTATTTATTTGTAGAAAAGAACAACTGGTCAAAATAAAGAAAAGAATATGCATTGTTTTCAAACCTCAAATATTGCAAAGAAAAAAAAATCATATTCATTGCTCAACAACAAAATACTAATGTTTTAACTTGGGAAGAGCTTTCATGTGTCTTGGCCTGATCGCCACCAGTCTGTCACATTTCTGTTGGGTGAGTCTCCTGGCACAAAAATTCATGTAGCTCGGCTTTGTTTGATGGCTTGTGACCATCCATCTTCCTCTTGATCAAATTCAAGAGGTTTTCAATGGGGTTCCGGTATGGCGATTGGGATGGCCATGACAGGAACTTGATCTGGCGGTCCTCCATCCACACCTTGATTGACCTGGCTGTGCGGCATGGAGCATTGTCCTGCAGGAAATACCAGTTCTCAGAGTTAGGGAACATTGTCAGAGCAGAAGGAAGCAGGTGTTCTTCCTGGAAAATCTGGTACTTGGCTTGATTCATGCGTCCTTCACAAAGACAAATCTGCCTTGCTGGAGCATCCCCAGATTATCGCCGATCCTCCACCAAATTTCACAGTGAGTGCAATACACTGTGGATTATAGGCCTCTCCAGGTCTCCGTCTAACCATTAGACAACCAGGTGTTGGGAAAATCAGAAAATTTGACTAGTCAGAGAAGATGACCTTACGCCATTCCTCTACGGTCCAATCCTTATGGTCTTCTACAAACTTCAGTCTGGCTCTTCTTTGTTTCTTATTGATGAAGGGCTTTACTCTACCTTTGCACAACTTTAGCCCTGCCCCTAAAAGTTTATTTCGAACTGTCCTCGTGTGCACTTCACCCCAGCTGCTGTTTGCCATTCCTTTTGTAGGTCACTTGATGTCATTCGGTCAGTGGACAGTTTTTTGCCCACTGTCTGTAGCTTTGTTGTCCTCAATGTCTGTTGCTTGACCTTGTTCTTATGAATTGCCGTCTTTGAAATTTTCAGGATAGAAGCAAGCTGACGCTCACTTTATCCCTATGCCAGAATAGCCAGAAGGTTTTCATTATTTTCAACTCTCTTGTCATGCTGAATAGTACATTTTTATTCAAATAACCTTTGAGGTACTACTTGCATTATTTTTGCTATCCAGCTGTTCCTATTGCAAAAGAATAATGATTTCCACAGCAGTGCTTTGTTTACTTTTCCTTGTTCATGGTATTCACCTCATCCGTACCTCCTTAAGTGTGACGGTGAGGTGAGGGACGGCTCCGCCTGTCTTTCCAACTGCCATGAACTCATCCTGGTCTCTTTCATTAGTCGTGTCTCCAATTGTCACTCACACCAGGTCCCAGTCAGGTCATTAGTATGTGTTTAAATGTTTCTCCTCTGCTCCCCTCATTTGTCAATCATTGTTCCATGTTACGATGTGTCCCGATGTTCGTGGTGAGTTTCGTTTCGTTGTGTTTGCTTTAATTTAGTATTATTCTCCAGTCATCGGTGTTTTCTGTTCCTTTGTGTTCTTGAATAAAAATTGCACCGACTGCTACCCCTGCCTGCACCTGGTACGTTCACTCCACAACGTCATGGTCATGACATTAAGTAAAATGAGGTGTGCCTGTGTTGGAATTTAACAGACAATGGAATGGAAACTGATTAAAGAAAAATTTGCAGTGGTATCTTAATTTCTTCCAGAGCTGTATATTAACAACTCTCCAAGGGAATGCAAACATTTGAGCAAAACACTAAACACAGTAATGAACTGCAGTAAGTACAGTGGGGCAAAAAAGTATTTAGTCAGCCACCAATTGTGCAAGTTCTCCCACTTAAAAAGATGAGAGTGGCCTGTAATTTATCATAGGTACACTTCAACTATGAGAGACAAAATGAGAAAAAAAATCCAGAGAATCACATTGTAGGATGATTTATTGGTAAATTCCTCTGTAAAATAAGTATTTGGTCACCTACAAACAAGCAAGATTTCTGGCTCTCACAGACCTGTAACTTCTTCTTTAAGAGGCTCTTCTGTCCTACACTCGTTACCTAAATTAATGGCACCTGTTTGAACTTGTTATCAGTATAAAAGACACCTGTCCACAACCTCAAACAGTCACACTCCAAACCCCACTATGGCCAAGACCAAAGAGCTGTCAAAGGACAACAGAAACAAAATTGTAGACCTGCACCAGGCTGGGAAGACTGAATCTGCAATAGGTTAGCAGCTTGGTGTGAAGAAATCAACTGTGGGAGCAATTATTAGAAAATGGAAGAAATACAAGACCACTGATTATCTCACTCAATCCGGGGCTCCACGCAAGATCTCACCCCGTTGGGTCAAAATGATCACAAGAACGGTGAGCAAAAATCCCAGAACCACACGGGGGGACCTAGCGAATGACCTGCAGAGAGCTGGGACCAAAGTAACAAAGGCATCCAGGGATTCAAATACTGCAGTGCCAGACGTTTCCCCCTGCTAAAGCCAGTACGTGTCCAGGCCCGTCTGAGGTTTTCTAGAGAGCATTTGGATGATCCAGAAGAGGATTGGGAGAATGTCATATGGTCAGATGAAACCAAAATATAACTTTTTGGTAAAAACTCAACTCGTCGTGTTTGGAGGAGAAAGAATACTGAGTTGCATCCAAAGAACACCATACCTACTGTGAAGCATGGGGGTGGAAACATCATGCTTTTTGTTTTTCTGAAAAGGGACCAGGACGATTGATCCGTGTAAAGGAAAGAATGAATGGGGCCATGTATCGTTAGATTTTGAGTGAAAACCTCCTTCCATCAGCAAGGGCATTGAAGATGAAACGTGGCTGGGTCTTTCAGCATGACAATGATCCCAAACACACCGCCCGGGCAACGAAGGAGTGGCTTCGTAAGAAGCATTTCAAGGTCCTGGAGTGGCCTAGCCAGTCACCAGATCTCAACCCCATAGAAAATATTTGGAGGGAGTTGAAAGTCCGTGTTGCCCAGCGACAGCCCCAAAACATCACTGCTCTAGAGGAGATCTGCATGTAGGAATGGGCCAAAATACCAGCAACAGTGTGTGAAAACCTTGTGAAGACTTACAGAAAACGTTTGACCTCTGTCATTGCCAACAAAGGGTATATAACATTGAGATGAAATTTTGTTATTGACCAAATACTTATTTTACTGAGGAATTTACAGATAAATTCAGAAAAAAATCCTACAATGTGATTTTCTGGATTTATTTCTCTCATTTTGTCTCTCATAGTTGAAGTGTGCCTATAATGAAAATTACAGACCTCTCATCTTTTTAAGTGGGAGAACTTGCACAATTGGTGGCTGACTAAATACTTTTACTTACCCCACTGTATTTTGCTAAGTATTTTCGCTAACAAAACAAAGACCATTAAAAGTATACGTCTTTCCTACAGAGAAACTGCAAAGAAAGCCAAGGAGTCATTGATTACAGAACCAACATGGCTAACGCAGCATTTTGCAATGCCATGCAAAACACGGTTCACCCAAAACATACATCTCAGGCTATGTCTAGACTACTTAAGAAGAAAACGATATGGTCAAAACTGTGTCCGCTACATTAGGTTTGT
>JACXGJ010006611.1:0-33750 GCA_016801105.1 Esox niger | reverse complement strand
ACACACACACACACCCTCTTCATACTGTACACTAGTGGATCTACTGGGAAACCCAAGGTTAACACACACACACACACACACACACACACACACCCTCTTCATACTGTACACTAGTGGATCTACTGGGAAACCCAAGGTTAACACACTCACACACACACACACACACATCCCCTCTTCATTCTCTACCCAAGGCTCTAATCTAAAGGCTTCAGGTTGTCTGTCTAATCTACAGGGTTCAGAGTATCTGTCTTTATTCTAGAGGATTGAGATTATCTGTGTCCTCTAATCTACAGGTTCTTTCTTTGCCCTACAGGGGGTTCTCCACACTGTAGCAGGCTATCTGCTCTACACCTCTCTGACCTTCAAGTACGTGTTTGACCACCAACCAGACGATGTGTACTGGTGTACTGCTGATATAGGCTGGATCACTGGACACTCCTACATCACATATGGACCGCTGGCCAATGGGGCTACCAGTGTTCTGGTTAGTAGTAGAACTGTCTGGTCACCAGGACTACCAGTGTTCTGGTTAGTAGTAGAACTGTCTGGTCACCAGGACTACCAGTGTTCTGGTTAATAGTAGAACTGTCTGGTCACCAGGACTACCAGTGTTCTGGTTAGTAGTAGAACTGTCTGGTCACCAGGACTACCAGTGTTCTGGTTAATAGTAGAACTGTCTGGTCAACTGGACTACCAGTGTTCTGGTTAGTAGTAGAACTGTCTGGTCAACAGGACTACCAGTGTTCTGGTTAATAGTAGAACTGTCTGGTCATCTGGACTACCAGTGTTCTGGTTAGTAGTAGAACAGTCTGGTCAGCTGGACTACCAGTGTTCTGGTTAGTAGTAGAACTGTCTGGTCAACAGGACTACCAGTGTTCTGGTTAGTAGTAGAACTGTCTGGTCACCTGGACTACCAGTGTTCTGGTTAGTAGTAGAACTGTCTGGTCATTGTGTCTGTGTCTGTGTTCTCCAGTTCGAGGGTATCCCAGTCCACCCTCATGTGGGGCGGTTCTGGGAGGTAATAGAGAAGTACAGAGTGACCAAGTTCTACACAGCTCCTACTGTCCTACGACTTCTCATGAAGTACGGAAATGAGCCACTGCAGAAGTAAGAGGCACTCGTGCAGGCACGCACACACACACACACACACACACACACACACACACACACACACACACACACAAAATTAAACTTCCCATCTGTCTAGAAGACATGTATTGATGTGAGTCATTTACAGTAGCTGTCTGCTTAGCGCCCTCCAGTGGTTATATGACAACAGTGTGCCTGGCCGGGGTGTTCTTGGCTCTGATATTAGAGTGGCACTAGTCTCCCTTTCACCTCATTTAAAGATTTACTCTGTGATTTTTGGTCCCTGGGTCCTGGAAAGTTGTGGACTATCATGTGCTGTTCCTTATACAGGGTGGGATGTTGATCACATCTTCCCAAGTTTACCTTTAAGACACTTTTTCTACCCCTTTGTTGTGATTTTCCCGGTATTCTGTGGTCTTATGAGTCTTTAAAAGTCCTACTGTGGACTGGCCTTGTACCCCCAGGGGTCATAATTCACCAGGTTGGGAACCCTTGTTCTAAAATGATTATTTGGATGTCTCTGTCACTCCAGGTATGACCTGTCGTCGCTGAGGATCCTGGGAACTGTAGGTGAACCCATCAACCCAGAGGCGTGGCATTGGTACTATGATGTAGTTGGACAGAAGAGATGTCCCGTGGTCGACACCTTCTGGCAGACAGAGACGGTGAGTGCAGACAGAGAAGTATCCTACTCAAGGAGTTCCAGAATGTCCACTATCACACGGTGTAATAATATCCAACAGGTGGAGTTCCAGAATGTCCACTATCACACGGTGTAATAATATCCTACAGGTGGAGTTCCAGAATGTCCACTATCACGCGGTGTAATAATATCCTACAGGTGGAGTTCCAGAATGTCCACTATCACACGGTGTAATAATATCCAACAGGTGGAGTTCCAGAATGTCCACTATCACGCGGTATAATAATATCCTACAGGTGGAGTTCCAGAATGTCCACTGTCACACGGTATAATAATATCCAACAGGTGGAGTTCCAGAATGTCCACTATCACACGGTATAATAATATCCTACAGGTGGAGTTCCAGAATGTCCACTATCACACGGTATAATAATATCCTACAGGTGGAGTTCCAGAATATCCACTATCACACGGTGTAATAATATCCTACAGGTGGAGTTCCAGAATGTCCACTATCACACGGTGTAATAATATTTTTTAGTCCAAATATAGTCTTACATGTTTTTCTATTTTGCTGTAAAATACAAAATACAGCCAAGACAATACCATTTAATTTGAAGGCTAATAATAGATAACGTGTTCTGTCTCTTGTTAAGAGTGACATAATGATGTCATAAATCTGTCTGTCCTCCAGGGTGGTCATGTTCTGACACCACTTCCTGCAGCAACTCCTCTGAAACCTGGAGCAGCAGTAAGTCACAGACTTCCATGCATTAACATTGTCTTCTCTAACATGCTGGTTGCCCTTGCCCACATTCAGTGAACTCTGTCATCGACTGCTGCCAGTCACTATGCTGGCACATGAAATGAGCATGACTGTAACTGTGTTGACACATGAGAAGAGAATTGTTGTTACTGTGTTGGTACAAGAGGGGCTTGGCCGTAAGTGTGTTTGTACATGAGAGGGGCTTGGCTGTAACTGTGTTGGTACACGAGGGGCTTGGCTGTAACTGTGTTGGTACACGAGGGGCTTGGCTGTAACTGTGTTGGTACACGAGGGGCTTGGCTGTAACTGTGTTTGTGTTTGTACACGAGGGGCTTGGCTGTAACTGTGTTTGTGTTTGTACACGAGGGGCTTGGCTGTAACTGTGTTGGTACACGAGGGGCTTGGCTGTAACTGTGTTGGTACACAAGGGGCTTCGCTGTAACTGTGTTGGTACACGAGGGGCTTGGCTGTAACTGTGTTTGTGTTTGTACATGAGGGGCTTGGCTGTATAGAGGCAGGAGAATATACTTAGGAACCTGCTGGGGAGGGTGACTCTCCTTGAGAGGCTAAATGGACCACCCCATTGGTAAGGGCTCCCAAATGGTTATTTCCATTGGTTGGGCTCTTAAGTGGATCATTCCATTGGTACAGTAGTTTCCCATCTTTCCTCTGGCCAGTCTGCTTAACATGTGCAACCTAAACTGGCACAGGGTTCTTAGTCATGTTTAAGACTTAGGACAACTGGCACAGGGTTCTTAGTCATCCATTTAGGTGTCTTACCTGACACCTCTCATCAATCAGTGCCACAGGGCTCAGAGTATTGGTGGTTCATTTTGACTAACTCTTGAAAACCCTGTGTGTTCCCATGAAAATCTGATTTGATTCCATTCATCTGTATGATATTCTAGGCCTTTCCTTTCTTCGGAGTGGAACCCCTCATACTGAATGAACATGGAGAAGAACTGGAGGGAGAAGCAGAGGGCTATCTGGTCAGTACAACTACATCACATATTGAATATCTCCATCTGGTCAGTACAACCTGGTCAGTACAACTACATCACGTATTGAATGTCTCCATCTGGTCAGTACAACCTGGTCAGTACAACTACATCATGTATTGAATGTCTCCATCTGGTCAGTAAAACCTGGTCAGTACAACTACATCACGTATTGAATATCTCCATCTGGTCAGTACAACCTGGTCAGTACAACTACATCACGTATTGAATGTCTCCATCTGGTCAGTAAAACCTGGTCAGTACAACTACATCACGTATTGAATATCTCCATCTGGTCAGTAAAACCTGGTCAGTACAACTACATCACGTATTGAATATCTCCATCTGGTCAGTAAAACCTTGTCAGTACAACTACATCACGTATTGAATATCTCCATCTGGTCTGTAAAACCTGGTCAGTACAACTACATCACGTATTGAATATCTCTATCTGGTCAATACAACCTGGTCAGTACAACTACATCACGTATTGAATGTCTCCATCTGGTCACCATCTGGTCATTACAATTGCCTCTCCTGCTGCTAGTATTCTTTTGTGTATACAGTTATTATCACATTGATTAAGTGGTGTGAATGTATGTTATTTTATATATACAGTTATTATCCTGTTGATTGAGAGGTGTGAATGGATGTTATTTTATACATTCAGTTATTATCCGGTTAATTGGGAGTCTGGATGGATCTTGCAGGTGTTCCGGAGGCCTTGGCCTGGTATAATGCGTACCGTGTATGGAAACCAGGAGCGCTTTGAGAATGTATACTTCAAGAAGTTCCCAGGTTTCTATGTGACCGGCGATGGTAAGATCTGTTTGGGCTGACTGATGAGGTACTTTTCTTTTGATCTGTTGAGTTCATGCATTTTCTCGTTTGTTTGTTTCTCTACTTACCAGGCTGCAGACGGGACAAAGACGGCTACTTCTGGATCACGGGCAGGATAGATGACATGCTTAATGTGTCAGGTACAGTCAAAATGGCAGTCAAAATGGCTGCTCTGGTATAGATTACATGCTCAATGTGTCAGATACAGTTATAATGGCCGCTCTGGTATTGATGATGTGCTCAATGTGTCAGGTACAGTCAAAATCATACCAGGTTGGCCATTTTCCATATTTACCTGCTTTCTCTGTTGGGGTCCCGGCCGGGTGTACCCCAGCCAGTGTGTCTGTGACATCTGCAGGTCATGGATTAAGGTCCTGTTTCTTTAAATGTGATGTTGTCATGGTCCCTCAGGACACCTGCTGAGTACAGCCGAGGTGGAGTCCGCCCTGACGGAGCACGGGGCGGTGGTGGAGGCGGCCGTGGTCAGCAGGCCTCACACAGTCAAGGGGGAGTGTCTCTACTGCTTCGTCACCCTGAAGGACTGCCGACAGTTCAACTGCAACCTGGTGGAAGAGCTCAAGAGACGAGGTGTTTCACACATTAATGGACAGACTGTATCTGGTGTATATAGGCCTTATTTCATCATGGTTCATGGAGACATATTACAGTTTCTGTGGGATGATGTTTGTTACCACTCGTCGACCATCAGATGGTCTTTCAAAGGAAAACTAAACTTGAGCTTCTGTGTGTGTTGTTAGTGAGAGAGAAGATCGGTCCAATCGCCACACCAGACTTCATCCAGAACGCTCCGGCACTTCCCAAAACCCGCTCTGGTGAGAACCGCGTAGCACCAGGACAGGATGTTCTGAAGAAAAGGGCGTTTTACTTCCTTTCCTTTAGGATTGAGGTTTAATCAATCACGTTTTCTACTGATGTATTTCCTGTCTTCCACAGGTAAGATCATGAGACGCGTGTTGAGGCTGATCGCCAGGAACGACAAGGATCTTGGTGACCTTTCAACCCTTGCTGACCCCAAGGTTGTGGAGGTTCTCTTCAGCCAGCGCTGTGAGACGGCCACCTGAGGGCTGCATGCTAACACTCTGCAGAGGCTTCCTCTCCTCAACTCCTCTCCTTGTCTCATTTTCTTGGCCTGAAACAAAACTGAATAAGGGGATGTTGTTTTAAATATGGTGGCCAGTGTGATGGGTGGTGTATTTTCTTTCACCCATTCTATGGGAGACTGAGGAGAGGAGAAACAGAGAGGAAGTTGGGTTTTTTCATGATGCCTCAAAAACTGTTCCCAGACCTGTCTAAGGTCTTTGTTTTGCACTGTCTGGTTGTGGGATTAGAGGAGGACAGTTTTTAGATATTATGGGATAGGACCTGACTTGGAGTAATTCAATGTACTGAAGAGAAAAGGATCCAACAACAAGAGGACAATCCCTTGGCCAAACACGGAGCCTTCAGTGAAACAGAACACAATGAGTATTACAAATAATTGTCAATTATAATGATGGGCAATGATTTCCTACCACGGGTTTGTATCTGTTTTCTAATGATTGATCAGCTCACAGTTGATCTTGATGATTAATCTGGCTCAGCTTTCATTTTGTTTTTCATGCTCAGACTGATTGATTTGTGTAGATCTGTAAATGTATAAATGAAGACAGAAAGCTGTCTAGCTGTTCACTGTTTAAAGCTGTGATAAATATTTCAGGGAGACAGGTCTGCTAAGTGCAGTTCTGTAGTTTTTGCAGAACATGACTTGTTTTGGGCACATGTATATTTGAGATTGTATGTTTTTAATGATTTGAGAATAAATATGTTTTATGTATTTGGTTGTGTTTGATTTTTTTTTTAACAGAAAATAGAATATAAAACAAATCTTCATATCAAAATGTTTCTAGTGCCTCTGGTTCTTTTTTGGTAATACAATGTTGACAGTTTCCATACCAGGTTATAGGAACAGGTGAGGGTCTACTACAGTGTTTATACCTGGCGACAGGTAACAGTGGGGGATAGTAACAGGTAACAGTGGGGGATAGTAACAGGTAACAGAGGGGGATAGTAACAGGTTACGGTGTCTACACCTGCTCTCTTAAATCTCCATGATTCACATAGGTCTGCTGGAGAGCACTTGTTTGACCATTGCTGCTGGACATGAATGTTAGCAGTTAAAGGAGGAAATGAGTCCCAGGTACTCACCTGGTAGAGCCCCCGGCTGCCCAGGAGCTGAAGCCGATTGGCTGCCACTGCCACCTGAGCTTGCAGATGATTGGCTGCCACTGCCACCTGAGCTTGCAGCTGATTGGCTGCCACTACCACCTGAGCTTGCAGCTGATTGTCACTATATATCGCATGTATTTGGTGCATGACTGTTTGCTGTTGTAGGTCAGCACGTTACTTTGCACCAGTTTATGTTTTGCATTCAGTGTTTGTCTTATTAAATTCAACATTGCGAATGCAATTAAGCCTGCGCCTGGTTCCTTCATCCCACCACCATGTTACACATTACTTCTACCCTGTCAGTTATTCTTTTTCCGATTCATTTGGCTACATTTCCTATTTAATGAATTTCACTAGTGCTTTTAAAGAAAACAAGGACATTTCAAAGTGAAACCCCAAACTTTAGATTGGTAGGGGTTTTACTTATGTTTGTTTCTACAAAAGCAACTCAGTTGCAATTTAATTATAGATAGATATCTATCTATCTATCATTGATTTATCAATGATTTTTGATATTTTAAAGATGTCTCTCCCCTGACTTCTGGTTGCATTCATTTTGTTCATGGATCACAAATGGACAGAATCCAACAGGAGAAACTGTATTTTTTCACCGGCATAGGTCTGGTCAGAAAATGGTAACAGGGTTAACAGAGAAACTGTTGCTGCCCCCACTGCTGGTCTCAAATACCGGGTCAGATGTATGCAGCTGTACTGCAAGGAATTGACTTAGACAACTCCACCACCAGGGGGAACCAGAGTGTGGTTTCTGACTACTGCCACTGTGACATTCAAGTCATATTTGCACTTACGCAAGAAAACTATTTGTTATTGTTCTCCTGACGATTTACGTGCTAATGCCCCAGACTCATTACTGGACCGAGAACTGTGGACAAACCTGTCTGCACAGACAATCTTTACATCAGCTGGCATAAAGGAGGAGACAAAAGATATTAAGTCTTCAAATCCAATTCCCACTCACCCAATTACAAACATGATTGGATAATCATTGTGTAGGTGTGTGTGAGGGATTGAGTGTATGTGTATTTATGTGTGTGGGCAGATATGTTTATCCATTCAATCTCATAGTTAAGATATAGGACCAAGTCCCCCCACATTACAATCCATTCAGTCTCATAGTTAAGATATAGGACCAGGTACCCCCACACTACAATCCATTCAATCTAATAGTTAAGATATAGGACCAAGTCCCCCCACCCTACAATCCATTCAATCTCATAGTTAAGATATAGGACCAAGTCCACCCACCCTACAATCTGATTCAATCAAATTGAAGAAACCAAATAGACCCTGGGGCAAGGCAGAATTTTCCCTGGATCACTTACAGTGAGTCCCTTCTGATTTTGTACATCTGCCCATTGACAAAGTGTCTATCATTTTATTGGGTTTTAATGAGTGAAATAAGTATTTGAACAGAATCAATCAATCAGAAAGATTTCTGGCTCACAGGTGTCTTTTATACAGGTAACGAGCTGAGATTAGGAGCACACTCTGAAAGGTAGTGCTCCTAATCTCAGTTTGTTACCTGTATTAAAGACACCTGTCCACAGAAGCAATCAATCAATCAGATTCCAAACTCTCCACCATAACCAAGACCAAAGAGCTGTCCTATTATATCAGGGACAAAATTGTACACCTACACAAGCCTGGAATGGGCTACAAGACCATTGCAAAGCAGCTTGGTGAGAAGGTGACAACAGTTGGTGCGATTATTCGCAAATGGAAAAAACACAATTTTGCTTCTATGCATGAATTGTGCTATATAAATAAACTTGCTTGCTTGAAAAAGAACTGTCAATCTCGCTCGGTCTGGAGCTCCATAAAAGATCTCACCTCGTAGAGTTTCAATGGTCATGAGAATGGTGAGGAATCTGCCCAGAACTACATGGGAAGATCTTGTCAATGATCTCAATGCAGCTGGGACCATAGTAACCAAGAAAACAATGGGTAACTCACTATGCCGTGAAGGACTGAAATCCCGCAGCACCGCAAGATCCACCTGCTCAAGAAAGCACATGTACAGACCAGTCTGAAGTTTGCCAGTGTACATCTGAATGATTCAGAGGAGAACTGGGTGAAAGTGTTGTGGTCAGATGAGACCAAAATTGTGCATTTTGGCATCACCTCAACTCACTGTGTCTGGAGGAGGATGAATGCTGCCTATGACCTCAAGAACACCATCCCCACCATCAAACATGGAGGTGGACACATTATGCTTTGGGGGTGTTTTTCTGCTAAGGGGACAGTACAACTTCACCGCATCGAAGGGACGATGGACAGGGCCATGTACCGTCAAATCTTGGGTGAAAAACCTCCTTCCCCCAGCCAGGGCATTGAAAATGGGTCATGAATGGTTATGACCCATAACACGCGGCCAAGGCAACAGAGGAGTGGCGCAAGAAGAAGCACATTCAGGTCCTGGAGTGGCCTGGCCAGTCGCCAGACCTTAACCCCATAGAAAATCAGTGGACGGAGCTGAAGGTTCGAGTTACCAAATGTCAGTAATGACTTGGAGAAGATCTGCAAAGAGGAGTGGGACAAAATCCCTCCTGAGATGTGTGCCAACCTCGTGGCCAACTACTAGAAACTTCTGACCTCTGATTGCCAACAAGGGTTTTGCCACCAAGTACTACGTCATGTTTTGGGTCGAATACTTATTTCCCTCAGTAAAATGCTAATCAATTTATAAAATGTTTGACATGCATTTTTCTGGATTCTTCTGTCCTTCACTGTTCAAATAAACCTTCCATTAAAATGATAGACTGATAATTTTTTGTCAGTTGTCAAACATACATAATCAGCAGGGATCAAATCTTTTTTCCCTCACTCTATGTATGTTGTAGATGTGGTAGTAGTAGTAATAGTAGTAGTTGTTGTGTTGTAGTGCAGTAAATTCTTCTGCAAAACCCTTTTTTGGAAGAATGTGTTCTTTAAGGGTATTCTGTTTGACTAAGGGTTTTATTAAGAACCCTTTTTGGAAGAAAGATTTCTCCAAGGTTGTCAAAATCATAGGTGTTAGAACATCCTCATCCTCAAATAGTAATGTTTCAAATGGTATTTTTATATGTAGATGTGGAATCCACTCAATCAAGTCATTTTAGTTTTGTTCTGCCAGTGTTGTTATATTTACCAAGTTATTTTTTTTAATAACATTAATTTCAGGGCCATTTTTATTTTCATTTTCATTTTCACACTTTAATGGGACAGAGACATAGACATGAAAGGTGGGGAGAGAGGGGACGACATGCAGAAAGGGGTCCAGGTTGGACTTAAACCCAGTCCACTGCCAAATGTACTTGTGCTACAAAGTCCCCCATTGAGCCACCAAACGTGTTAATGGATTAGTCCCTCCAAGATGAGACACATTGTGTGTAGGTGTTTTAGGCTGTGGAAAGACCATAGAGCAGGGAACATCAACTCTTACTCTACAAGGGCCAGAGTCTGCTAGTTCTCTGTTCTACCTCATCATTAATTGGACCCATGTGATCTCTTAGGACTGAATAAGGGATTTATTAGGGATTATTTTCAATATGCTGTACAACATTTGACTTTTATGGGACACCCTGATGGCTCACCAGTAGAGTCCTGACCACAAGGCTGAGTCCTTACTGTAGCTGTCCGGGTTCAAATCCAGCTCTCTCTCTCCTCACCTTTCCTGTATCTCTCTACTGTCTCTATTCCATTAAAGCATGGACTTGCCCTAAAAATACCTGGTGTTTTTATAAAGATTGACTAAGAATACAATGCATATTTGTAATGAGCTTGAAATATCTAAACCAAATTCATCTGGATTCAGTCAAGTACTGGACTGAAAACCTTTTGCGGTGGAGATCTTGGTTGAAGTTGTCTTTTAGTCCAGGACTAGGACTAGCATTAATCCATGTCTGGGAAACTGTCTGAATGTGTTGCATGAGATTCTATTCTACCAAGGATTGGTAAGAGACACTTTCACATAAAGTGTCTTTCACATAAAGCGTCTTGCATGTCTTTACCACTACACTAATAACCCACCCCAACTGAGTGTTTCACAGAGCATACGTACCTGCACAATGTGGCACTGCTTTGTGCTCAGGGGGGGCACAGTGGATCAAACCTCTGTGAGGTGTGGGGGTGGCGCAATTTCTTTAGAATTTTAATCGCTCTTAAGTGTATATAATCAGCACAAGTGCTTTCATTGCGTCTTATTAAATTTTTTGAAACTGCATAGTTATGTTTACATTTATTTATTGGAGGGGCCAAATCATAGTTTTTCCTAGGATGGAGGGGGTCACGTCCCCATGGGATTTCTGCCTATGAGTGTGCCAATGGTTTGAGCAAGAGGGTTTAGAGGATTACACAAACATCTTTTCTGATGAGATGGTGTAATGCATTATCACTATCTGTGTTGTCCTATTAAAACCAAAACACAGCAGATATATTCAAGCATTTTGAGTTGTAAATGGAACAAGGCATTCTGCTTTCTACCGAAACTCCGGAAGGAGAATGTCCGGCCATCTGTTTGTGACTTCAAGCTTAAGCAAACATGGGTTCTGCAGCAGGACAATGATCCAAGACACACCAGCAGTCCACCTCTGAATGGCTGAAGAAAACGAAAGGAAGACGTTGTAGTGGCCTAGTCAAAGTCCTGACCTGAATCCCATTGAGATGCTGTGGCATGACCTTAAAAAGACCATTCATGCTGGAAAACCCTCCAATGTGGCTGAATTACAACAATTCTGCAAGGATGAGTGGGCTAAAATTCCTCCACAGCGCTGTAATAGATTAATTGCAAGTAATCGCAGACGCTTGATTGCAGTTGTTGCTGCTATGTTTTGCCCAACCAGTTATTAGGTTATAGGGGGGCAATCACATTTTCACACAGGGCCCGGTGGGTTTGGATTTTGTTTTCCCTTGATAACAACCTTCATTTCAAACCTGCATTTTGTATTTACTTGTGTTATCTTCGACTAATATTTGAATTTATTTGATGATCTGAAACATTTACATGCAAAACAATATGTAATCAAGTAGGGGGCAAACACTTTTCACACCACTCTAGCTCCTTAAGTAATTCATTCAAGTGATACGGGATAAAACATTTCTGGTTTCCCCATTGACACCTGGTCAGGGAGGTTGAAGGGTGCCTTCTCCTCCTCTCTGTGGTTCTTGTTCACGAGTTGGGAGACAGGAGCATCTCATCGCCCTTCTCCATCGTCCTTCCCCCAGTGCAGCAGGGCCTCCTCAACGAACCCCAACAAGAGTGATGGGAAAGGCTCCACTTCTCGCCCCTCCAGCACCCATTGCCCCCCGAAAAACATATGGGTGTCTTCTGGGCTTGTGAGTTGGAATGTCGGCATCGCCGCCACCGTGGATCCTGGGCTTGACCACAGAGGTACTCCTTGTCAAAGACCAGTTCCTTGCCTCTGAGGAGTTCCTCCATGGTCCGGAGTTCCTCCTTGGTCCTGGTGTGGTCACGGTTCTGAGGCAGGACATGAGGTTCCGAGCTGAATCTAATTGATGTTGTTCTTTCAGAAAACAAAGGAGAGGTACAAACCAGCACTGAAGAGCAGCAACGCAGAACACTAACTCAAAACAATGCCTGACAAACTAAAAGGCAAACTGAACTTAAATAGGCTCCCAATTACAGACAATAAGAGGCAGCTGTCTCTAATTGGGGAGAACTGAAAACAGTACTGTAGAGATGCCTAGAACCACCTCTTTGGTCAGGTCCTGACTGTGGCTCCCTGGCACATAGAGATGCCTACTGTACAATCTAGATGCCTAGATGTAGAATTTCTGGGCTCCAATGTGCCTGGAATTCTACCCATTCTGTTCCCCATCTGATGGTCCTTTGTCGTATTAGTCTAGACTTCATTTACATTTGAGCAACTTGACTTTGACACTTTCATACTTCGATTTTCTACAGTAAACTGTGTTCTGATTTGGTGGCCGGCCAATGTCTCCACTGATTCCAGGAAAGGAAGCAGAGAATCCATTGTTAGACCTTGTGTACTGTACACAACACACAGCCACCAGGACCTGAAAGGAATGTCCCTGTCAGAGCCCAGACCTCTGTAGAAAAAGGAAAACCTGTTTATCGTGTTTTAAAATGTTTTTGAGAATTGTGTAGAATCACTGCACAAACACCTGAGTTAACCTGTTTAGCCTGTTAATGAATGCTTATGAGTAATAATTAAGGTATGTAGAGTCAGAATACAGAGACAGGAGGAGTAGAGGAGAAAAGGACGAGTTTACCTGTCAGCTTGTTCCTGAATCAAGGAAGTTATGTAGATGATCAACATTTTATGTAGTGGATGGTGGATGGTGGGGTATTGATTTGGATTGAAATCATTTTTATTTTGAATAAAATTGGAGGACGTGAAAACCATTAAAGGTAACAACTGAGATTTTATGGACTATAATTATTTGAGGAGTCAGTTTTTTGTTTTCTAATGGTGATGATCTTTTCATCAAATACGTTTCTGAATTCATTACAGCTAAAGTGAAGACCTAATTCAGTTGTTGAGCATTGCTTTTTAGTTAACTGTGCAACTGTATCAAAGAGACATTTTGGATTGTTTTTGTTCACCTAAATCAGGTTGGAAAAATACACTGATCGAGCAGATGTGAGTGCTTTTCGGTATTTAAGTGTGCTGTCTATCCAAGCTAGTCTTAATCCGAGTTTATAATTTTAAAAGGCTATTTGATCATTAGGTAACCCTCTTGTGATTATGTCCTCTATACCTGTGTTTCCCAATCCACTCGGATTAACAAACACATGTTGGTAACTAATAATGGGCCTCGGTACTCATGTAGATATTACATTAAAAAAGTCAGCTGTTTCCAGCTACAATATTCATTTACAACAGTATGTAACATCACTGTTTTTCTGATGTTATTTTGATGGACAAAACAAATTGGCAAAAATAAGGACGTTTCTAAGTGACCCCAAACATTTGAACGGTGTGTACAATAACCTAGCTGGGCACAGTTAATCAAAAAGTTCACTTCCTCAACTGTTATCCATTCACTAAAAACAAAACTTAAATAACCATAAATCATTTAAATTGTTAAAAATGTAACAGAAGCCAGCGATAAACATGAACCTACATTTTTATTTTAAAAATACAGTTTTTCCCATTGGATTTTCTGAATTCCTGACCAAGTTAAATTACATTAGATTCATCCATTTCCGTCGCAACATTAAGTGATGTAGAAGTTATTCCATTTTTGTTCTTGCCCCAGCATGACAATGAATAGCCAACAGATATCACAAATGCAAGAGAGACATTCTTTGTTGGCCAATCACAAATGTTGTTTACAACACACGAACATAACCTAGTGAAATGCACAATTTAATACACTTTTATTCAATTTTTACAGGGAAAACCAGCTGAGACAGAGGTTTTATTTACAGTGGTGGCCTGTATTACTACAACAAACAATAAAAACATTAAAAGAATAGAAAAGGAAAATATTTTAAAACTGATATAAAATTTTCAATATACTGTGAAATGTTCGGTCAGACACTTTAAAGGTGAACAAAGAACTGCTGTGATTTGTCTTAATTTCAGAAGTTACAAAACCTGCGTTTTCAGTCAAGGTGTGTCAGCTTTTATATCCACATTTCTGGTAAACAGCAAAACCAGTTTAGTAAGTGAATTAACGGGGTAAAAATTCCATTATGCTGATGGCTTTAATGTCATGTACAGTCCTCCCAGATATCAGGAAATAGGAGAGGGGAGATAGAGGAGAGGAGTTTACCTGTTTAGCCTGCATATGAATGTTTATGAGTAATAATGAAGATATGTAGAGTCACTATACAGAGACAGAAGAGAGGAGTTGAGAAGGAGGAGTTTTCCTGTCAAGTTGTACCTGAGTCAAGGAAGTTATGTAGATTATGTAAAACGTCTATACAGACCTGCAATGTTCAATAACTTGTGAAGCAAATTATTATAATGGTTAGTGTTTTCAGTTGTGGGGTTTTCATCGTTTTCACACAAATCCGTCCACTATGCACCTGTTATTCTTTCATAGTGAACTAACTTTCTGCCATAGCTTGCAGATTAACACGGCAAACTGTCAATGTTTTCTAATGTTTAAGCAGATTTGTAATCGCTTCTTGGACTCAGTTTGGTGAATAGAACACACTTCTCTCACAGAGACATTTTTCAGCTAATTACTTGACTGGAATTTTAAACAAAACATTCATAGTCCCAAACATTGTGTCAAAGAAAATGAAAGAATGTGACTTTGTTCCTGCAAGGCTCAAGGTGTTTATCGTTAGGGTCCATAATTTCCAGGACAGGAAGCGACAGACAGATCTGGCTACCTAGAGAGGACAGGTTGTGCTCCAACTGCCCAGAGAGAGAGATAGAGGCAGAGTGACATTTTGGGTTTGGGTGGGAGGGATGCCGACCTGCTGTCCCTATATGGGACAGAAGGTCACTAACAAAGACTCCACTAATAAAGACTCCACTACATCTTGTGCACAACCTCAAATATCTTTTTTTTTAATCAATCCAAATGTGAACGATGAATGCCATAGATGTCAATTAGCCAATAAAACAGTCTTAGTCATTGGCAATTCCAACCAAACACAATGCAAACCAAATACAATGCCAACCAAATATAATGCAAAACAAACACAATGCCAACCAAATATAATGCAAAACAAACATTTAAAAATGCACAAACCTATACTTTTATAGGACTTTACTCATTACTTTATTCTGTCATTTTGTGAAATGCTATCTCAGCCAGTGTCCACATAACTGAATTATATTAAAGAAACCTAATTATTTTTAAGAAACAGCATTAATCATTTCTCATGTTCTTTTGATTGAAACTTTATTTCATTGTCATGTTACAATGAAAACATTTTTTTTTTTCAAAAAAGGGAGGCAAAAATTTAAAGAACAAAACGACAATGAAACGAGAATCAATATTCTTACATTTATCTCTATTCTTTTAACACGGCATCACACGGCTTCACGCTGAACAGGAAAACACAGTAACCCGTGAGGAGTGGGTGACAAGGAACTTAAATAACCACAGAGTAACTAATGCCGTGCCGGTGTGTGTGTTGCAGGTGTGTGTGTGGGGTGCAGGTGTTGTGTAGGGTGCCGGTGTGTGTGTGGTGTGTGTTGCTGTCATCGTCTCCAGTAGACAGTCTGCACGCGGCGTGGGGGAGCACTGGGGAGGGACAGGACGTGCAACGCCACTCTATTAGAGAAACTGATTGTCTTTGAAGGTAGGTTTTAAAAAACAATAGCATTCCACAACTATAGAGTAATAACACTCCTAAAATTATTGTTGGGTATTTGACTCATTACGATAGTAGGAAAATGGTCTAATTGTTGCATATTTGACTCATTACGATAGTAGGAAAATGGTCTAATTGTTGGGTATTTGACTCATTATGATAGTAGAAATATGGACTAATTGTTGGGTATTTGACTCATTATAGTTCAACTCTTTAGGAATTGGTTTTAGACCCTTTACCACATTATAGTCATGGATAAAGCTTTAGGTTATTGACTCTTCACAGGGTTATGAATATTGTTGAACACATTTCTAGTCTTAGCACAGAATGTACATCTTACTGTTCCTCTATTATTTTCAGCTCAACAGTTGAGTGATTTAAAGGTTGAAATGGAGAAACTGCAAACAAAACCCTCAGTCCCGAAGACTGGTGAGTGACATACTGTAACTTGCTGGTTCAACAGCTGTTTGGCTTTCTAGCAGCTAGCTGGCATTTCAAACACATGCCTCTTCCCTGGGCTGTAACAGGGTGGCTGTAAGGTCAAAAGGTCAACTCTACACAGATTGAACAGCCTTTATTGTTTCACTTACCCTGGTTTCTGGAATGTGGACTGTGATATAGCTGGATCCAGAAGCGTGAGGGTTTCATGTCAGCTTCTAGGGTGATTCAACCAGACTTCTGCCAAGGTGTGATGACCGTTTCTCCATGTGTCTCTGATGGGTTAATGAGAAGAAATGAGTCCTGTGTGTTACAGAGGGAGGAGAGACCTCAGGTGGAGAGACCTCAGATACAGACACCAGAGTTACGCTGAAGAGGAGTCAGAGCATGCAGCGAAGTAAAAGCATGGAGGAAACTCCATCTGGTGAGTTGTCTCATTTCCTCCAGAGAGTCCAGGACAGAACCAGCAAGTTGTCTTCTTTGTTTCAAACTATGTGTAACAGTGGTCCATCCTCCAGAGAGTCAGTGTGCTGACCAGTGATGTGTGTTGTGTTACAGTGGTCCATCCTCCAGAGAGTCAGTGTGTTGACCAGTGATGTGTGTTGTGTTACAGTGGTCCATCCTCCAGAGAGTCAGTGTGTTGACCAGTGATGTGTGCTGTGTTACAGTGGTCCATCCTCCAGAGAGTCAGTGTGTTGACCAGTGATGTGTGTTGTGTTACAGTAGTCCATCCAGTGGTCCAGAGGGAGGTACAAGAATCTTTGAAGGAGAAAGATGTCAAAATACAGAACCTCAATGGAGAAATCACAATACTGAAGGAAAAAATTACAGATCTAGAGAGACAACTGGAAGAAGAGAGGGATGAGGAGAAGAAGAAAGAACTGGAGAGGAGGTTAAATACAGAGCGTGAAAGGAGAGAGGAGATGATGAGAGACATGGATACATTTAAATGGGAGAAAGAAAATGAGAAGAAGGAGATGGAGGAGAAAGATAGACAGATGAGGGAGAAGGATGAAGAGTTGGAGGAGAAGGACAGACAGATGAGGGAGAAGGATTTAGAGATGGAGGAGATATATAGACAGATGAGGGAGAAAGATAGACAAATTATGGAGAAGGACAGACAGATGAGGGATAAGGATAGACAGATGAGGGAGAAGGATAGACAAATTATGGAGAAGGACAGACAGATAGAGGAGAAGGATGAAGAGATTGAAGAGAAGGAGAGACAGATGGAGAAAGATGAAGAGATGGAAGAGAAGGACAGAGAGATAATGGAGAAGGATGAAGAGATTGAGGAGAAGGACAGAGAGATAATGGAGAAGGATGAAGAGATTGAGGAGAAGGACAGAGAGATAAGGGAGAAGGATGAAGAGATTGAGGAGAAGGACAGACAGATAAGGGAGAAGGATTTAGAGATGGAGGAGAAAGATTGGCAGATGGAGGAGATATATAGACAGATGAGGGAGAAGGACAGACAAATAAAGGAGAAGGATGAAGAGATTGAGGAGAAAGATTGGCAGATGAAGGATAAGGATGACGAGTTGGAGGAGAAAGATGAAGAGATGGAGGAGAAAGATGAAGAGATGGCTAGGCAGATACGGGCGAAGAATAAACAAATTATGCAGAAGGATGGACAGATAGAGGAGAAGGACAGACAGATGGAGGAGAAGGATGGACAGATAGAGGAGAAGGACAGACAGATGGAGGAGAAGGATAGACAGATAGAGGAGAAGGACAGACAGATGGAGGAGAAGGACAGACAGATAGAGGAGAAGGATAGACAGATAGAGGAGAAGGACAGACAGATGGAGGAGAAGGATAGACAGATAGAGGAGAAGGACAGACAGATGGAGGAGAAGGATAGACAGATGGAGGAGAAGGATAGACAGTTGGAGGAGAAGGACAGACAGGTGGAATATTAGGCTAGACAGATGGAATATTAGGCTAGACAGATGGAATGCAGCTCTCCTCTTCTGCGACCTGCTTCACCGGTGTGCTAACTGCTAGCATGAGAATGATGGCAGCGACACCCCACACATACCAGATGCTGATTCACCTGATTACACACACTATTTCTGGTGACCTTGTTCTGTCACCTGTGTGGATTATCCTTTGTTTCGTGTGTGATACCAACACCAGTTGTGGTGCAGTTATAAAACTATATGATCAGTATTTGAAACTTGCACCATCACATCTACAAAATCATATCTGTTTTTTTTGGTTGCTACATGATTCCATGTGTTTTTTCACAGTATTCATGTCTTTGCTATTATTGTACAATGTATAAAACAGTCAAAATAAAATACCCTTGAATGAGTCATGTGTCCACACGTATGACTGGACAGGTATACAACTGGTGAAAATAGGCACTGAATGTTGATTTTCTTCGGGGGTGTATTTGTTTCATTATACGTGAGTGGGACATGTCCCCCCACTTTTTGAAAATGCCATTTTGCCCCCCCCCCCCCCACTTTATATCAACACACCTCTTACTATAAGATAAGCTCTAATGAACTGGCTTTAGGACCATGGAGGCATTTTGCTTTGAGGTAGTTGCTGTTTTGGTTACGGTAGTGGAGCACAGGCTACCGTTGCTTCTAACAACTCTGATCTCTGGCTCATGAAAGTTTGGTCAACTTGCTGACATTACCTCTAGCAGATAACCTCCCGTAACGTATGAATGAGGTAGATATTTAGCTTATCAGACTGTCTAAAACCGGCAATCATGTACTGTTTAGTTAGGCTAACGTTGTATATGAACGATAGCTGCAAAATATACATTTTACATTACACTAGGTTCACCTAACTCACAGCCAACACCCATATGCCACCAGCCGAGAAAATACTAAAGTAAGACATACAGGTGTTTTTTTATGCAAATACAACGTGAGTGCTACATCTAGCTATGAGACAGTAGAAGATGAAAGTTGGCTAACTCTTGGAAAGTTGGCTAACGTTATATGTTGTTCCCTACATAGGTGGCTGCATTTGACATTTCAAACTATTGTGGTTCTTATAGATCAAACATTGCCATCTGGTTCTGCAGGCGTCAATGTAGATCAAGCTGTTCATGTCATTATGTACTGCATTTTAGCAGGATCAGATGGTGACCGTTACAATGGTCCTTTTCACAGCAGGTTCAGCCAGCCAGGGAGAAATGGCCAGCCGTGGAGCTGAGGTGAAATGTTGTCTTTAAATGTGAATAACTTAAACAATTATTTGTTATGTGTAGCTCATATCGTGAATGTTCATATTTATTAGCAGAACCTGAATAATGTTGAGTTGACCAGTGTAGGGGAATTTGTGAAATTCAAGTACAGTTGCTACTGGCAAATTTACTTGTAGATCAAATATCAGCCACACAAATTGATAGTAAGGTCTTATAGTAGTTTGTCACTAAGAGCACACATGATAGACAATATGTTAGCTAAGTAATATTAAATGAAATGGCTGAAGGCTGTATTTTTCATGTTATTGTAGCAGGATCAATGAGATGTTGTGTAACCAGGGCACTTACATCATATGGCCAAAAGTATGTGGACACCGGACCATCACCTATAACAGCTTGTTGGCCATCCCATTCCAAAACCGGGGCCATTAGCAAAAACATGTTTGTCCCCACTCGCGTAGCTATCATGGGTGCGACTACACCAGGTCCCACAGTGGTTTGGAGGCCTGTGCTTGATCTGTATACATTTTTTTGTGTGTTTCTATGTGGTTGTACACAATTGTCTTTCACAGTCAGAGCTCAGGATCGGCTTTCCATGCGTATATACTGCTTTACAATTTATCTTCCTGGGAGAGGGTCAATGTTTTCTTATTGTGGTTATGGCATCTGTAGGTATTGTAGCAATATCAGGTGTGCTTAGCCTATATAACTGTATGATCATCATTTACTAACAGTAAGAAACATAACATTTGTAAATATTATACTGAGCAATAACGAAAAGGAAGTGTCTGGACATCTATTTATTGCACCGCACCACTGACTTCTACATTACGTGTGAAGACCCCCGACATGAACCACGGTCAAGGATGGGCAGTTGTTATTATACATGTATTGAAAATATTAATTTAAAATACAAAGTAGTATTTTGTTATTTGTATTTGACAGGGTTGATGAAAATGTTTCTGTATTTTGTAAAAAAAAATACTTCAGTGTTTTGTAGTTTAAAAAAACGTTTTGATATGTGTACATGATGACAACATAAAAATGCTGCCTGTGATTGGTGCCTACTCAGTAATTTGACCAGACTTGTTGAGATCAGAACAGAAAATGTATCCACACCGGAAGGTGAGAAATGTGCAGGTTGCCAGCTTTCCATACATTTTTACAGTTCATCTTAAGTTTTGGTGTTCGTTTTAGTTGCCTAGGCTAAATCCTATAATTTATTACGTAAATCCAATTTACACAATGTTTTAGCTAACTATTTGACCTGAGAAGCAGCCCTTACAGTTAGTTGTCCACTTTCAGCCTGGGTTAAAGTTTTTGTCCAGAAATAAATAATAACGATGTGTTTCAGTGTTGTAAAACATATTATAATGCCACGGTATGGTGGATGTTGTTAAATGCACAAGTGCCTTTTTCTTATTAACACTCATTCGATCACATGCTTTCTCTCACACCCACACTCACATATTTGACTGTTTTTGGTAGAACTTTTGAACTGTTTTGGAATACCTCGTCTGTAGTACTTCCCATGGTAGTACTCTCTGTTGGAGTTTAAGTAAATGTTCTTACTGCACTATTAATGTGTGTGTCCTCTATACCTCCATTCTGAGGCTCTCAATAGGTTCAGTGGGTGGAGTTAATACACCTTGCCAAGTTCTGTTGGTACTTTCTGATTATGTTTCTGTCTATATTTAAAATCAAAACATATTGATCATTCAATAAATGTTGACAAAATGCTGAAATGGTGATAGTGGTTGGTTGAAAGAGGCTAGTAGTGGTAGTGGTGGATTAAAAGAGTAGTGGTGTTAGTGGTTGGTTGAAGGAGTCTTTAAATGTAGCTATCTTGTTATAAATGGTTGGTGTTAGGTTGTCAGAGGTTCACTTTTGTTCCCAGTGTAGTTGTTAAGTCATGTTCTGAACTTCAGGACAGTTTCTTCACCAACTGTTGTTGGCTGAGTTTCAGAGATCATGGTTGAAGCTGTCAGAAAGCTATTCAGCATCAGGGTTCAGAAATATATATATTTTTTAAAAATTGATTGAAACTTTATGTCATTGTCATTTTCCAATGAAAACTACAATTTATTTAATTGTCTTGTTACTTTTGTTTGTGAGGTGCACGGGCAGTGTGTGCAAAAAAAGTGAGGCAAAAGTGTAAAGAACAAAACGACAATGAAACTAGAATCAACATTCTTACATTTATCTCTTTTCTTTTACAACAGCATCACACGGCTTTGCGTTGAACAGGAAAACACAATAACCAGTGAGGTGTGGGTGACAAACCAGGAACTTAAATAACCACAGAGTAACGAATGCCGTGCGGCTGATTATCCTTTAAAACCTACATTCAAAGACTAATCTAAACAAAGTGCCTATCTATGACTTAACCAAACCCAATGCCTGGCACAGAAATACCCACAATGCAATGACTGCAGGGAAACGGACAAAACTGTTGTTAATAGGAACCGAATAAATAAACACATTGAACAGGACAAACAGCCCTGATACTATGTTGTGGAGGCACAAATTAATGACAGAAATGCACGTAACATTGCCATCTACAGGATCGTGCTGGTATGACAATAAACCAATAAACAGTACATGGTAGAAACAACGTGAATGTATCAATAATAATATTATAAAAATATTATACAATATTCTTTTTTATTGCATTACAGTGAAAATGGCAGAATCCAGAGCTGATGGTAGGTTATCACAATAAAATTCACTGCAAATATACACATTTCCATATCAACAAAACAAACGTTTTAAATGTATTAAATTATGGTTGGATATGGAATTACTAATGTGTAACAGCTATGTGTTATTAGATTAAATACATTTGAAAGATCAGGTGTATCTGAGTTTGTGTCTGTGGAAAACAGCTCTACAGTGATCTTTCTACTCAAACATCACTGTAATATTTGTCATGTATTTGTTTCTCACTCCAGATATCAGAACATCATTCCGTCCTGACTGCTGGGGATTGTGTCAGTTATATTTTAGAGTTGACACACTCACTGCGGTTGTATGTAGTTAAACTGTGATCATGGATGTATTTGTATAATAAGTATGATGTTATTAAATCAGAAATGTCCTCTCTATCTGAACAGATCAGTTTACACTCATCACCACTGATGGACATATTGAGGGGGATGGTGGTGATGTCACCCTCCCCTGTCACCTCTCCCCTGAGAACAGTGCTGTTACCATGACAATCAGGTGGTTTAAGTGGAAAAAGTGTATTTACCTGTATAAGAATGGTCAGGTGACAGAGAGGAGTGGTTATGAGGGCAGACTGAGTCTGAACACCCAGGAGATGGTGAGAGGAAATGTGTCTCTGAGGATAAAAAACATCCAGGGGTCAGACACAGGAATCTACATCTGTCAGGTCATCCATGGAGAACAGAAGGAGAAGGTGGCAGTGTATTTACAGTCCAGTGGAGGTAAGTGGTCTGTAAATACAGTTCAACACTGACTTTGCTCATCCTTCATGGAGTAACATGAACTCTATAATACATATCACAGTCACTCTGATCTTTGAACTGGAATCTCCTAAATCATTGTAACCATTCCAACATTACTGGTCAAGTCTCTTGTTTGTCTTTAGTGATAAATGTGATGATCACTAATATATGTTTGATAACATCACATCTCTGTGGTGTTTGTAAAATGTGACATGGTGATTGGAAGGTAATGATAATCACTAATAGCTCTGTTTTATCTTATCATTGCTCATGGCTCCATTCTTGGATATTGGATGAGGAACAAAAGGATTGGGTGAGTAATTACTTGTGTATCTTTCCTTATTTTCTATTAAAATAAAGTGCCACTCAATGAAACCATCAGTTGGGAACCACTAGTTTACCACACAGAACTCACATCATAGTTTAATTCCATAGGGCTAAGTGCCGCTTACTTACAACGAGAGACCCAGGAGAAGAAGCTAAAGATGGAAGCATCAGCCATCCAGCTTGGTAAGTTTAATAGAGTCTGAGGGATTGGGCAGAAGAGCATGAGCTCACAGTCTCCCAAGATGCAACTAGATAAGATAGATAAGCCTTAACTGTCATTGCACAGAGACACATACAATGAAATTGGGAACATAAGCTGCATTAGCAAGGAGAACATTTTTATAGAAAAAAACAGTCAAAATACAAAACAGATAACAATTAGACAGTTTTCCCCCCATAAATAAGGGTGAGGCAGTGATACAGCTCTGGAATAGATTAAGAGACCACTGCACCTTTTTCTGTCCTTTCCAAAAAAGTTGAAAAGGAAAGTTTTGAGCGAGGAACAGAAGCATTCAATTTGCAGTGGTCACTTAATTTTGTTCCTCACTTAAAACCGTCCTTTTCAACTTTTTCGGAAAGGAAAGAAAAAGTTACAGTGGTCTCTTTATTCAGGAGCTGTTTGCTCATGTTATATGTTAATATATGTAGAGAGGTAAATATTTCACACAGTGTATCACAGGATTGTAACTAAGATTCACGTGATTATTAGAGAGTCAGAAGGAACGGGCGTTGGAACCGGGAACATATGAACCGGAGCTCACAGTCTCCCAAGCTGCAACTAGGATTCACTAGACTGTAACAGCAAGGCAAACCAAATCATTTACAAAACCCCACAATCCCAGATTGACATCCTCAGTTGGACCTGTGGGCCAAGAGACAGATTTAAATCTGTCTTTCAATGATCATTCAGCCCCCCAATGTCATCCAGTTAAATTGACACTTTTAATTTAATTAATGAATGTAGGTCCATCAAATAATCAATAATTCAGATAATTATGGAGTTGAACCTAAATCCCAGTCATCTGCATGAGACTGAATTAAAATGTTTTGTTAGTTGTTTCCACGTAATTATTGTCAGATATGGACTCATTTAGTCAGTCAGAAATACTAATAATAAACCTGTTTCTGTCCTCAGAGTCGAAGTTGGGAGAAATAAATGAGCTGCAGAAAACACAAAGAGAAGTAGAGCTGAAGGAGACATTGAGGAAATATGAAGAGAAGATAAAACAGATGGAAGAGGAAAAAGACCAACAAGTAGAGCTGATGAAGGAGACATTGAGGGAATATGAAGAGAAGATAAGCTGCTTCTCTTCCATCTGTTTTAAGGAAAAAGACCAACAAGTGGAGGAGATTAAAAATGAATACACTAAACTTGGTAAGAATATTTAACCTATTTGAACAGTTCTACCTAACTACAAAGTTAATGACTCAGAACAACGTCATTCATATGATTAAATTAGGGGGTTTTAATGTCAGAATGTTGATTCTTCTTATGAAAATTCAGTGATTGACTTTGCCGGAACTGTTTCTCATTACGATAGCAGGAATATGGACTAATTGTTGGGTATTTGACTCATCATGGTTCAACTGTTTAGGAATTGGTTTTAGACCCTTTACCACATTATAGTCATGGATAAAGCTTTAGGTTATTGACTCTTCACAGGGTTATGAATATTGTTGAACACATTTCTAGTCTTAACACATAATGTACATCTTACTGTTCCTCTATTATTTTCAGCTCAACAGTTGAGTGATTTGAAGGTTGAAATGGAGAAAATGCGAACAAAACCCTCAGTCCCGAAGACTGGTGAGTGACATACTGTAACTTGCTGGTTCAACAGCTGTTTGGCTTTCTAGCAGCTAGCTGGCATTTCAAACACATGCCTCTTCCCTGGGCTGTAACAGGGTGGCTGTAAGGTCAAAAGGTCAACGCTACACTGGGAGGATTGAACAGCCTTTATTGTTTCACTTACCCTGGTTTCTGGAATGTGGACTGTGATATAGCTGGATCCAGAAGCGTGAGGGTTTCATGTCAGCTTCTAGGGTGATTCAACCAGACTTCTGCCAAGGTGTGATGACCGTTTCTCCATTTGTCTCTTATGGGTTAATGTGTTGAAATGCGTCCTGTGTGTTACAGAGGGAGGAGAGACCTCAGATACAGACACCAGAGTTACACGGAAGAGGAGGAAGAGGAGTCCGAGCATGAAGAGAAGAAACAGCATGAACGAAACTCCATCTAGTGAGTTGTCTCATCTCCTTCAGAGAGTCCAGGACAGAACCAGCAAGGTGTCATCTTTGTTTCACTCTAACAGTGGTCCATCCTCCAGAGAGTCAGTGTGTTGACCAGTGATGTGTGTTGTGTTACAGTGGTCCATCCTCCAGAGAGTCAGTGTGTTGACCAGTGATGTGTGTTGTGTTACAGTGGTCCATCCTCCAGAGAGTCAGTGTGTTGACCAGTGATGTGTGTTGTTACAGTGGTCCATCCTCCAGAGAGTCAGTGTGTTGACCAGTGATGTGTGTTGGGTTACAGTGGTCCATCCTCCAGAGAGTCAGTGTGTTGACCAGTGATGTGTGTTGTATTACAGTGATCCATCCTCCAGAGAGTCAGTGTGTTGACCAGTGATGTGTGTTGTATTACAGTGGGAGGAGAGAGCAGCAGTCCAGACTCCTCAGTGTCTCCCAGTGGTTCTGAACTGAGACTGGTGCTGCTGGGATGGACTGGTGCTGGGAGGAGGGCAGCAGGAAACACCATCCTGGGCAGAGAGGAGTTTGGAGCCCAGGCCAGCCCCTCTGCAGTGACCCAGAGGAGTGTGAGGAGAGAGGGGGAGGTGTGTGGGAGACACCTGGTTCTGGTGGACACTCCAGACTGGTTTGGTCCTGGACCTCTCTGGAGGAGATCAGACAGGATGTTGGGTTCTGTGTCCATCTGTCTTCCCCTGGACCCCACACCTTCCTCCTGGTCATACCAGTGGAGCCCTCTATGGAGGAGGAGAGAAGGGTGCTGGAGAGAATGGAGGAGATGTTTGGGGAGGGGTGTTGGGGACACACTGTGATTCTATTCACCCATGAGGACAGCCTGAAAGAGCAGAGCATTGAGGAGTTTCTCCAAGCAGGGAGTCAGGACCTCCAGGAGGTTGTAAAGAAGTGTGGGAGCAGATACCATATCCTCAACATTAAGGACAGGAACCAGTACACTCAGGTCCCAAAGCTACTGGAGAAGGTCGAGCAGATGGTGTCAGGAAACAGAGAGAGTTTCTACTGCAGTCAGACCTACCAGGAGGCAGTGGCCCAGGTCAGAGTGATGGTATGGAGAGAAAGATCCAGAAGAATAGGGAGGAGCCTATTTGGAAGGATTATAAGGAGAGTAAGGGTTAAGGGGGAACTACAAGATTCTCAGAAGGAGAAAGATGTCGAAATACAGAACCTCAAAGAAATTACAACACTGAAAGAAGAAATAACTGATCTAGAGAGACAACTGGAAGAAGAGAGAGATGAGGAGAAGAAGAAAGAGATTGAGAGTAGGAGGAAAGAGATGGAGAAATGTGTAGGGGAGAAAGAGAATGAGATGAAGGAGACACAGACAGGAGATTGAGGAGATCATTTTGACCAATGAAAAACAGGCCCGAGTGGAAGCAGAGAGAATGAAGGGAGTCCTCATGAAGATCATTCTACCGGAGATACACAAGAACATTACAATCACAAAGACAATGCAGAGACAATTCAGCAGACAGCTGAAGAACAACACAGAAGAGAAAGACAGACAGACAAATAGAGACACTAAAACGTAAGATTCAAATGGGCAGTGAGTTTTTCCACGGATTGATGGAGGTTTGCAGAGATATAGTTTAAGGAGAAGGATAGAGAAGGATAAAAAAAAAATGGAGCAACTCTGTGATAGAGATGTTGTCTTCCTCCTGATCTTCTTCACATACTTGTATCTTCTTCCTAGGTATTGTGGTGGTAATGTTCTCATTCCATAGTACAATGAAATCATATTGCTTATTCTAAGGAGAACCCAGTAAATTAGTAAGGCCATTATGTGTTACGGCTCTGCTCACTTGTACAGGCAGCTATAGTTGTGGCTAAACTTCTCAAAGGCTGTAAACATCATGTTATCTTTCTAAGCCGAAGGCTGCATAGGAGCTGGTGAGACATGTAGACCAACCATCAATGGAGAGAGACATAGTGGGCTGTATTGAATGTATACAGGCCTGAGCTCAGCTTCAATGGAGAGGGACATAGTGGGCTGTACTGAATGTATACAGGCCTGAGCTCAGCTTCAATGGAGAGGGACATAGTGGGCTGTACTGAATGTATACAGGCCTGAGCTCAGCTTCAATGGAGAGGGACATAGTGGGCTGTACTGAATGTATACAGGCCTGAGCTCAGCTTCAATGGAGAGGGACATAGTGGGCTGTACTGAATGTATACAGGCCTGAGCTCAGCCTTCCGAGAGCTTTGACTTCACTCTGTTGAGAGCTGTTTACTGCGCCAGGTTTATCAATCTTGAATAAAGCTTTAAATTGTGAAAATAATCTATAGTCTCTGTGCCTCTCATTTAGTGATTTCCACGACAATATAAATTCTTCCTATTATTTCTGTAAAAATGAACATGATTTACCTTCACCAATGACTTTCCACTCCCCAGTGGGTTTGGGAGAGTTGGAGATGAAGCTGTCTATCATCTGAACAACATCTTGTCTTGTGACACAGCTCACACAACAATGTATGGGCCAGAACATACAAGCTTAGGGAGAAGCGTAAACTCTGGCCAAAAAGCACAATTAAGCTTCTTTGTTTTCCAGATAAAGACAAAACACTTCCATTGAGGACAAAGAGCATGGAATTAAATAAAAAAGTGAGTTCTGGAGGTTGTCTTATACATTGTAGCTTAGAAATACAAATTGGGGTGAATATTTTTTCAAGATATCAGGAAGGCACTCCTCTACTCTGCCTGAAACCAAGTCAATAGAGGTGCTGTGGTAAAATGTCAATCAATCAACTCCATTTATTTTATACAGACCATTTAACATCAGCAGTAATCACAATATGCTTTTGCAGATATCCAGCCTGGAAGTATCTGGCTTTTCACCTTGGAGTTCTATTAAGATTCAGCAGTATACAAAAATATACAAAATTAGCTTTGCTGTTTTTCTAGAAAAAAACAGCAAAACAAGTAGAACATATTGGCCATTCACTTTCCTCCTAGGTATCATTTTTAGGGTGTGAACTTCACGTATAAATAGTTCTCTTTTAAGTCACCATCAATCAAATCAGTAGTTGTCCAAAGTGCTTTTACCAAACACCCAGCCTGAAACCCCAAGAAGCAAACAAAAACAGTGTTGAATTTCAGTGGCTAGGAAAAACTCGTTAAGGCAGAAATGTAGGAAGAAACCTAGAGAGGAACCAGGCTCCAAGGGGTGACAAGTCATCTTCTGGCTGTGCCGTGTGAACATTAAGAGTACAAGTTATAATAATTAAATGTAGGCTAGAGTCTATTAAACATAGTTGAGGTCAGAAGCATGACCACATAGACAAGGACAGGGACAGACAGGGGGGGGGTCAGCAGAGTGGCAGCTGAAATAGTCAGTTATCGTCTTGATCGGCAACACAACCAGGAGGACTCTGGACAGGGACCACAACGAGACAAGCCTGGTACTCTGGAGGAGTGGGCCAAGACCTGATGACCTCTAAGTTTAAACAGGGCAAGAGACAGGGGGAATGTACACTCACCAAAAGGATTATTAAGAACACCTGTTTAATTTCTCATTAATGCAATTATCTAATCAACCAATCACATGGCAGTTGCTTCAATGCATTTAGGGGTGTGGTCCTGGTCAAGACAATGTCCTGAACTCCAAACTGAATGTCAAAATGGGAAAGAAAGGGGATTTAAGCAATTTTGAGCGTGGCGTGGTTGTTGGTGCCAGGCGGGCCGGTCTGAGTATTTCACAATCTGCTCAGTTACTGGGATTTTCACGCACAACCATTTCTAGGGTTTACAAAGAATGGTGTGAAAAGGGAAAAACATCCAGTATGCGGCAGTCCTGTGGGCGAAAATGCCTTGTCGATGCTAGAGGTCAGAGGAGAATGGACCCACTGATTCAAGCTGATAGAAGAGCAACTTTGACTGAAATAACCACTCGTTACAACAGAGGTATGCAGCAAAGCATTTGTGAAGCCACAACACGCACAACCTTGAGGCGGATGGGCTATAACAGCAGAAAGGGGGTGAAAGGGGGTCAAACACAGTATTAGTATGGGGTTCATAATAATCCTTTAGGTGAGTGTGTGAAGTGAATGTTAGATCTAAAGATTTTATAGTGCAGGAGAACTGACCCTACTCCCCCTGCAAAAAAATATACCAGCGTAAGACCTTGGGGCTGAGACAGGGGGGTCCAGTGACGCTGTGGCCCTATCCAGAGGGCCCGGACAGGGCCCGACAGGCAGGAAATCAATCCACTCACATTGCAAAGCCAACTAAAGGGACACCCACCAACTGCAATCATCCTGAATGAGGGCCAAGTATTGCCAGCAGAAAACATCACACAAATATTTTGATTGGTTAGCCACAGGCTAGGGGTCTAGTTCATTTCCAGTCCTGATAACAACTGGTTAGCCTAAAGTACTAGGCAGAGGCTAGCGCGGAGGTTAGACTACATTATTAGATGATGGAAGTACATTCAGTAAACACGGCATTTGACAACTTGTATGAGACGATCTAGAAATCATTGTGAAAACAACCCTCTCGTAACCAGCCAGCAACCCTCTAGTAACCAGCCAGCACTGCACTCCTTGCTACCAGGACAGGGAAACATGAACTTCAGGTCAGATAACTAGTAAATTATAACTACCTACTACAAGATATGTTTTATTTAAATTTATGATATTTTTTTTCCTTTTTTCACTCCAATTACAATTGTGTGGTTTAATCCCTGATTGTGGCCTTGTCTTGTCAGAGACGTTTCAGCACGAGCAGGTTGGTGAAAGACTGGCACAAATATCCTCCAAGCAGGTTGCACATGTTAAGGCTTTTCCTTAATAAAATAAAAGATTCATTTTTATTGAAATTTAGAAATATTTGACTATAGGTATATAATCAAATGATAAAAACGAGCGCAACGCTCAAACATATCCTTGCTGGATTGAAAATTGAATCAATATATTACAAGACAGAAATATATTTTTAAAAATCTAAGAAAAATAAGTCATTGTAAACCTAGGAATACATCCCAATTACACAAGGTAAGGGTGACACGGAGACAGGTGGCAGAGGTACTGACCGAATACAGGCAGAGTAGTCGGGGACAGGCGGTAGATCGGCGGACGGGCGGACGGCAGAAGCACAGGTAGGTAACAGGCAGAGTAGTCAGGGACGAGAGGAACGTCGAAACACAGGCTGACAGCAGAAGTACAGGCGGGGAGCAGGCAGTGTAGTCGGGGACAGGCAACGAGTCGGTACACGGGAGATCCAAATGAACCGAAGACTCGGAGATAGCTGTGACGCGCATGTGAATTACGACCGTGATCCGGCAGGGAAGGAATGACAGGGCTCTGTGGTTATACTGCAGGTTACGAGGTGAGCGAGAGCAGGTGTGTGATTGTGGATTAGGAACAGGTGTGGGAGTGGAGGAGGTGCAGGTGACAGGCTCAGTGACGCGAGGACCCGCCTCTACGTGATCGAAAGTTTTTTTGCAATGTTTCGAAGAAGAAAATATGCAACTTTTGAGGTACATTTTATATGTGTTAATCAAAGGAGAGTTCATTGTCGAGTATAACGTCAAGATTTCTTACAGTTTTTTGGGATACGACCATGCAGCCATCGAGGTTCACAGTGAGATCTGCCAAAAAATGTATTTGTTTCTTGGGTCCTAAAACGAGCATTCTGTATTTCTTGAGGCTAAGACCATAAAAGAGTGTGTTAACTTTGTAATCATTGGAGAGAAAATGAAAGAAGTATGGAAGGTAAACATTTTGGACATTTTAAAGATGTCTCTCCCCTGACTTCTGGTTGCATTCATTTTGTTCATGGATCACAAATGGACAGAATCCAACAGGAGAAACTGTCATTTTTCACCGGCATAGGTCTGGTCAGAAAATGTTAACAGGGTTAACAGAGAAACTGTTGCTGCCCCCACTGCTGGTCTCAAATACCGGGTCAGATGTATGCAGCTGTACTGCAAGGAATTGACGTACACAACTCCACCACCAGGGGGAACCAGAGTGTGGTTTCTGACTACTGCCACTGTGACATTCAGTCTAGTCCTGGACTGAAAACCTTTTGCAGTGGAGATCTTGGTTGAAGTTGTCTTTTAGTCCAGGACTAGGACTAGCATAAATCCATGTCTGGGAAACTGTCTGAATGTGTTGCATGAGATTCTATTCTACCAAGGATTGGTAAGAGACACTTTCACATAAACTACCATGCAAGAGGCAAGGTACGTCTTGCATGTCTTTACCACTACACTAATAACACTAATAACCCTCCCGAACTGAGTGTTTGAGATGTGTGCTGTGTTACAGTGGTCCATCCTCCAGAGAGTCAGTGTGTTGACCAGTGATGTGTGTTGTGTTACAGTGGTCCATCCTCCAGAGAGTCAGTGTGTTGACCAGTGATGTGTGTTGTGCTACAGTTGGAGGAGAGAGCAGCAGTCCAGACTCCTCAGTGTCTCCCAGTGGTTCTGAACTGAGACTGGCGCTGATCGGGTGGACTGGTGCTGGGAGGAGGGCAGCAGGAAACACCATCCTGGGCAGAGAGGAGTTTGGGGCCCAGGCCAGCCCCTCTGCAGTGACCCAGAGGAGTGTGAGGAGAGAGGGGGAGGTGTGTGGGAGACGCCTGGTTCTGGTGGACACTCCAGACTGGTTTGGTCCTGGACTCTCTCTGGAGGAGATCAGACAGGATGTTGGGCTCTGTGTCCATCTGTCTTCTCCTGGACCCCACACCTTCCTCCTGGTCATACCAGTGGAACCCTCTATGGAGGAGGAGAGAAGGGTGCTGGAGAGAATGGAGGAGATGTTTGGGGAGGGGTGTTGGGGACACACTGTGATTCTATTCACCCATGAGGACAGCCTAAAAGAGAAGAGCATTGAGGAGTTTCTCCAAGCAGGAAGTCAGGACCTCCAGGAGGTTGTAGAGAAGTGTGGGAGCAGATACCATATCCTCAACATTAAGGACAGGAACCAGTACACTCAGGTCCCAAAGCTACTGGAGAAGGTCGAGCAGATGGTGTCAGGAAACAGAGAGAGCTTCTACAGCAGTCAGACCTACCAGGAGGCAGTGGCCCAGGTCAGAGAGATGGAGAAAATGATACAGAAGAAGACAGTGGAAAATAAACAGAGGGAGGAAAGACAGAGAAGTGAGAGGTTTGAGAGGTTTGAGAGGGAGCTACAAGAATCTCTGAAGGAGAAAGATGTAGTTATACAGAACCTCAATGGAGAAATCACAATACTGAAGGAACAAATTACAGATCTAGAGAGACAACTGGAAGAAGAGAGAGATGAGGAGAAGAAGAAAGAATTGGAGAGGAGGTTAAATGAGGAGAGTGAAAGGAGAGAGGAGATGATGAGAGACATGGATGCCTTAAAATGGGAGAAAGAAAATGAGAAGAAGGAGATGCAGGAGAAACACAATCAGGAGATTGAGGAGATCATGGATAAATATGAAGGAGAAGCTAGAGTTGAAGCAGAGAGAAACCTGATGAAGATAGTCCTACCTGAGTTACAGACAAACATTATGAGGTTTAGCACAATGATGAAGACAGAGTTTGGAAAAAAGATAAAGGAGAAGGATACACAGATCGAAGAGAAGGAGAGACAGATCGAAGAGAAGGAGAAACGGATGGAGGACATAGAGTGACAGATAAAGACACTAAAAGAGGCATTTCAAAATGGCAGTGAAGCTCGATTCCAGTTCAACAGATGGATGGAGGAGCTTAGCAGAGAGATGGCTGAAGCATGATCTTTCAACATGATCTCACCTGGAAATAGGATTCATCCAGTTCATGAATCTCTGATGGTCTCAACGTTACACGATGTCTCTGTCAGGTGTTGGGAAACCTGACTTTTGTCATAATATTTTTGTATTTTCTTATTTCAGCAATTTAAATACTTTTTGTATAGTTTATAATGGTGTGGCATGCAAACCGGTTTAAAAATAGTCCTGAACCCAACCATTAATAAAATTGTAAATAACAGCTGAGAATCAATTCAAAGTGCTTTATTTAATCTAATTGCCAGGCAGCAGATCCATGAAACATGATACAACACGTGGCCAGTAAAAACATGACCAAGGGCAGACTCCACTAAGCTAGCAGGCTGGCTAACATCTGACTATACCAGGAGGAGACTCCACTAAGCTAGCAGGCTGGCTAACATCTGACTATGCTAGAGGCAGACTCCACTAAGCTAGCAGGCTGGGTAACATCTGACTATGCTAGAGGCAGACTCCACTAAGCTAGCAGGCTGGGTAACATCTGACTATACCAGGGGGAGACTCCACTAAGCTAGCAGGCTGGGTAACATCTGA